>CAOKZL010003131.1:0-124747 GCA_948472985.1 Iguana delicatissima
TTTTAATTGGAGATGTTGTGGAGGTTGAACATGGGCACTACCTGCATGCAAAGTGACTGCTTAACAATGAAGCTAATGCTGCTCCACAAAAAAAGCCAGTAAAAGGTTAAAAAAAGGGTCATTTTCCTTTAAGTTACTCCCATTGCATTTAGATGGGAGGTAGAAGGGGCTCAACACTTTCAGACACTTTTCCATCCATTTGGGCAGAAATGCATCACAGTGGTCTGTGAGTCACCCCCAGTGCAGTGTGAGCAAAATGTCTGTGGAAATGTTAACGGTTCCAATGCATTTCCCAAATGGAATTGTTTTTGAACTTGTATGAGAAACTAGCATGAAAACAGAAAGGTCAGAGTGGACCCACAGTAGCATACCTTTGCACAAGCTAACCACCTGTCAGTGGTTTCATTTGCTCGGGCTTCCATAGCTTGAGGGTAACAAGAACTAAACCAACTTGACATAACTTGTGGATTCTTCATACCCTGGGCACATTAAGGCAAACACTTGGTTCAATATAACTGGTAGACAATATGAGAAGTAATTATGGCAAAACTTGCCCAGCTATAGAGGCAAGTAAAATAAGAGGGCAACTCTCAAGAGCAACCCACTGCTCTACATGTTGGCATGTTTAGTCTGGCATTAGAATGGAAACTTTATATTTACATTGTAAAGCACTGCATTTCAGTTATATCCTCACTCCCTAAACGAGGTATTTCTTTTTCAGGGTTTCAGCCTTGCTTTCTTCCAGATGAATAAGCTTTTAGGCTCTCAAGTCACAGTGACTGAAGAAGCCAATCTCACTGACTGAGCTCTGCTTTTTCTGCTTTTATTTATTTACTAGCATATTTACCCAGTGTTGCCTGGAATTTTATCTACTCATAGGTAATACTTGCTAGAGATATCTTAGGAATTACCTTACCTTACCTTACCTTAGGAATTAGATGCAGTTGAAATACACAGATTTGAGGACCTGTGTCTCTAATTCCCCAAACTGCCTTGTCCAGTATCTGAAACTTTTCCCCATAGTCCCCAATCCAATCTGGATTCAATTATTAATATACAGAGGTTTGGTTTCTGAGAGAATACACTGGCCTTCTCCTTGCTGCTAGGCCTCATCTCCATAGCAACCAGGCTCTATGGCTAAGAATTCTAAAGGTCCCTCCTAAACTGCTGACTCCAGGATTCCACAGAATCTTCATGGGCAGCCAATCATATGATGTCTTGCCTGACACAGCCAATCATATGAGGTCTTCGCCTGACAGACAGACAGACAGACAGACAAACTCACAGACAACTTTTGACTTTTATATATTAGATATGTTACATTTATACCAGAGTGGGAATGATATGGCCTTACATCATGTTGGATTGCAACTCCCAGCATCCTTCATCATTGGCTCTGCTGGTTAGGGTCACTGGGATCAGTTCAACAATATTTGGAAGGCTGTATGATTCTTAGCTTTCTCCTCCAATGAGCTCAAGGTCAAGTCAGGGCATTCCTCTTCCCCACTTTATCCTGAGAACAACCACTCTGTGCGGTAGGTCATGGTGACAGAGAATGTGTAGCCCAAGATTGTCCAATAAGCTTAACGGCTCAGTATAACCCCTGAACTTTGATCCCCAAAGCCAAATCCCAGTCCAAAATACTAATCTTTGTGTCACACTGAAAAGGCAGGTGAGGGGCATGGGACAATTGTTTAAAGTCTTACAAGCATCTTGATACCTCTGTTGCCTCTCAGCAACCCTATTTTGATAACATTTCTGCCTGTAATGGAGAGTGAGAGGGGAGGAAACTGAGTTTCTTATCAGAAGTAATGATTCATCACTGTTAAGTACATTTTGAATTTCCAAATCACATAGGTCTCTGCTATGATTTTATATACACAGACTTTCAAAGCAGATGCTTAAATCAGAAGTATGCCTCAGAGGTTTAATAACCCCATCACAGTTTAAAAGAAACCACATGAAAGTTACCTGGATGAAAGTTTAGGGTCCACCTTTTTTCAATTCCTGCTCTTAAGATTATGTCTTAACTCGGTGAAGATTTTAGAAAAATAGCCATGCTGGTCGTAAGGAACATGCCAAAATCCAATTTTGGTAATGTAATACATTTATTAGGCTAGTTCAAATGTCAGAAAAGTGAGTGAGTTTTTGAGATATCCAGCTTTCTAGGCAAAACGTTACAAAAAGTGAGATGAATGCAGGGGAAACGGAATTAATTAATTTTGAAATAATTGCATCTGCTTCATCATAGTCATAAGGTAAAATGGGGGATGGCATCAACACAGGGCAGGGTGAGCTGTCACCATTTCTTATTCTAAACATAAGGACAGTAATTATCCGTCTACCTGAGTACATACGCATGAAGTTAAACACACAAAACACTGTGCTTGTACATTGCTGTATCATACTTTTGGTAGACCAGTATTGAAATGTTGGAGTTCTGCCTTCTCCTAAGTCATGTGAAGATTCAGCTGGCATGAGATTAATTAGTTCAACAGAAGTCCAAGGGTTTGAGGCATTTGACAACGAGAGGGCCAGACAGTCTTGCTACTGTGATTTCAAATAAACTAGCCTATTTGCCTCTGAAGGTGAGGACTCGACTTCTTCCTCAGGGTTTATTTATGCACAGCTTTGTCACATCCAGCCACGCACTTGTCCCATTGCTCAAGAATGTATTTGCCACTACAATAGCACTGTTGCCACAGTGAATGGCACCCCAGTGCTGAAAAGTGGAAGAGTGGAGAACTAGGTCAATAACTTTTAACGACGCTCACAGATAACACCTTGAATGGATTTTTTTGAACAGGTCCTATAGATTAGCTACGGCTTGCCTACCACACCAACAAAAATCTTTAGCTATTACAGTATTTTGTTTGATTCTGGAGTACAGCAGAGTATAGATCACAAATGTATGATAGCTCAAATGTCTTTATGGATCTCCTAACTACTCACAGGGAGTTAACTAATGACACAAAGAAGCAGGAACATGAAAGTTAAAAGATTTTTTAAAAAGTGCTGAGAGGATTGGAGAGTTGTTTTTTTTAAACACATTTTTTGTTGGAGAGTCCAAGAAAGAAGTAAGAATGAGAAGGAGACAGAAAGTTAACAGTTTTCTGACAAACACATAAATGTGAATGGAGGGGAAAAGCTAGAACAAACAACTGATTACGTCCTTCCGCTCCAATAGAGTACTGGCCTTTTCATATCTCTCTGCTTTTCTCTAACTTTTCTATTGCAAACATGATCTAAACAATTTTCTATTTGAGTCTGTATGTCTTGAGATGGTAATACAGTTTGTACTTTTTGTACTTACTCTACAGTGGGTTGGGGAGAAGTTAGATGTCGATAGGTTAGCACATGTCTGGATGATTAGTAGATGCACAAGGGATTTTGACTCCCACTTTTTCCTGTGATAGTGATAACACTAACAAAATGACTATCCTCCCACCTTCAATTATCTTGCTAAAATGAAGAAAGCTTGAAGTGACAAGGAGGGGAATTTTGTATAGGATTGAAATTTTCATTTAGTTCCAGTACTGAAAGCAAATTCTTGGGTTCAAGATTCTTAAGGTTCACTTATATGTAAATATAAATTTAATGGTGGAGAATCTTCTTCGTAAATAATGAATGGGGAAATTTTAATGAATTTAATGGTACAGTGAGCCCTCAGTATCCACTAGGATTTGGTTCTGAGACCTCCTGTGGATACCAACATCTGTGGATGCTCAAGTCTCACTATATAAAATGGTGGAGTAACATGGCAGCCTTTATATAAGGTGGCAAAATCAAAGTTTGATTTTTGGATTTTATTTTAATATTTTCAAGCTGTGGTTGGTTGAGTTCATGAATGCAGAATCTGCAGATATGGAGGGCTAACTGTAAAAAATAATGAATTTTAATCTCTGTGTGTGTGTGCGCACACACGTGTGTCTAGACAGACAGATAGACAGAGATACACACACACACACACACACCCCTTTACATTTAGCTTCCAGAACACCTCCAAAACCAATGGTCCCCAGGCCTGTGGTGGTTTTCCATTTATATGCTACTCAGAACAAATTTCTGGGTTCAGAATTCCTTAACTCTTAAGTGTATGAATTTCATACCTGGCTATAGTTGCTGTGTCTAGGGTTCTAGTGAAAAACAAAGTAGATACTGCAAGCCCAAAGTTATCCCAATAACACAGGGTTTTCTCAATAATCAGGCAAACTTTAAAAATTCAGTATGCAAATCGTTATGATGAATCAAAGAATCATAGAAATGTAGAGTTGGAAGAGACCACATGGGCCATCCAGTCCAACCCCCTGCTATGCAGGAACAGCCTCAAAGCACTCCCGACAGATGGCCATCTAGCCTCTGCTTAAAAACCTCCAAGGAAGGAGACTCCACTACACTCTGAGGCAGCAGATTCCACTGCCGGACAGCCCTGACTGTCAGGAAGTTCTTCCTGAGGCTCAGGTGGAATCTCCCTTCTTGCAGATTGAATCCATTACTCCTTGTTCTGGTCTCTGGAGCAGCAGAAAACAAGCCCTCTCCTTCCTCTACATGGCATCCCTTCAAATATTTAAACATAGCTATCATGTCCCCTCTTAACCTTCTCTTCTGCAGACTAAACATACCCAGCTCTCTAAGTCTATCCTCATAGGGCATGTCTTCCAGGCCTCTCACCATTTTGGTCGCCCTTCTCTGGACTTGCTCCAGCTTGACCACGTCCTTCTTGAATTGGGGTGCCCAGAACTGGACACAGTATTCAAGATGAGGTCTAACCAAAGCAGAGTAGAGTGGTACCAGTACCTCCCTCGATCTAGAAATCATTAGTATGCATGTTTTGCATAGTTTCAGAATAAATGAACATTAAAAAAGTCAGAATAGAATCTAGGCTTCCAGTCACGATGGCTATGCTTCACACGACTTAAGTACATAAATGGCAACTCCATTCATTTAGGCAAATCTCTGATGTATGTATGAAATCTCATGTTCATTTAGATCAGTGAGGATTTTATACTGCTTTGACGTTGCAACTGGATGTGATATTGTGAACAGCCTGGTGAAACAAAGTGAAAACTGTGAAGTACAAGTCATATGAACACTCAAAACAATACAGCAGATTATAAATATCAATACTGCATTTTTTTTGGCAGTGATGCTGGCTGTACTAGTACGGTGGTATGGAGTATTTACAAATGTTCCCACA
Organism: Iguana delicatissima; assembly: GCA_948472985.1. Classification (NCBI taxonomy): domain Eukaryota; kingdom Metazoa; phylum Chordata; class Lepidosauria; order Squamata; family Iguanidae; genus Iguana; species Iguana delicatissima. The sequence continues at coordinate 5,198 of CAOKZL010003131.1, forward strand.
ATTCAGAAACTAGAGTTCTCAGTATTTGCAATCCAGTTTCTGTGAATGAATAAACAGTAATCAATTTAGGTGGGATTCAAACTTCACACTGCCCTTAGGAACATGATTAGCTTTATGTGACAGGTCAAGAACTAGGAAAAGATGAATATAAAGATAAAGGAATGTCCTTACACATGTGGGTCACATGCCCAAATGTCAAAGCTTTTCAGACATAAGGTTTGGATTTTATTTCTCAAATGTCTAACCAGGCGGTCCACTTTTGTGGAGCATTGTTGTTACTATCCATATTTTGAGGAAACAACAAGAGTTGAAAGAAAAAAAAGATAATAAGCTATATTTCAGAAGAAGGGAATGGCAAAACCACCTCTAAGAATTACTTGTACAAGAAAACCCTATGAAATTCATGGAGTTGCCATAAGTCAACAGGTGACTGGAAGGCACACAAACTCAATTTTCCTACTAGCAGCAGCGAGGACAGAAACTACATACCAATAGAGACACTTGAGCAAACTATCAGCCACAAACGGCTAGACAGGTTAAACAACCTTATTTGAAAACTGACTTGCAATGTGAAAATACCATCCAATGAGAACAACAGCTACAATGAAACTTGATATATTTGTATTGACTTGCTAACAAGAATGTTTCCCTATTTAAAGCAGCCACTACATATGGCTAAGTTTTGACTCAATGCTTTTTGAACCATATGGAGTGTTGAGTTAAACAACCTTCTAAGTGGACCACTTAACTGACCTAAATGACGCACTTGAGATCTGATGGTTCTCAGTGTACCAACCAGGATTTATTGTTCTTTTATTGTTGTTACTGTCATTAGTGTCTTCTTTGGAAAATTCAAAAACAAACAAACAAAAGCATGGGGAAAAGATCCCAGGAAGCAGGGATGTGGGCAGACAAAGAACACAAGACAAATTGGCAGTTGAAAACATGCAAAACAGATAACTGAGAAACACTAAACTAGGTAAACGGTAAGACAAGAAGAAGACAGCAAGAAAAAAGAGGACGCAGGAGACATGATGCTGAGGGTGAGAGGGAGCTTGGAAGAAAATTTTTCAACACGCAGTATCAATCAGGACAGGTCTAAACTGGTATGGGAGAGAGATGGGAGTGCTGAAGGAATGGGTGAAGCAAGAGAGAAACAGTCAAAGAGAAAGTCAGGTGGACCACAATCTGATACTAAGGGGAAGTTACAGAAAGGAAGTAAAAACCATGAAAGATAAAGGCTGTAACGATGCTCCAGTCAGAAGCATGAGGCTTAAAGTAGTGATGGGAAACCTTTGGCTCTCCAGCTGCTGAAAATTCCAGTTAGCCTCATTCAGCATGCCCAATTGTCAGGAATGAGTTTTAGTCTACAGAGCCAAAAGTTGTTCACCTTTGGTTTAGAATTCAGATTAAAGCTGCAATGAATTTCGGGGGAGGGGGAAGGGAGAAGATATTTTCTATTACTCTTCGATGCTTCTTTTACTTGCTGCTTCAGCACTATTGAAAAATAAAACAAATTCTCTGTCGGCATTTATTCTCTCTTGGAATAGGTTTTTTAGTGATGTCACATATAATTTAGTGAAGTTTGATTGGCTGTCACAAAGCCAAATCAGAGTGAGAGTAATGTGCCCAAATATGTTTGTAATTCCCACAATGACCAAAACAGAATGCCAGCTTGCATAAGGTTGAACATCTTGCTGCTTCCTAGACTCAATACTAGCCTAGATCCTGACAGGGCTGGCATACCAGTAATGCTGAGGGAAACTTTTACAAATTGAGTGTGCTGCGGAAACATTGTGATCTTGCAAATCTAATGAAAACAAGGGCTATGAAGTGCCCGTGCAAAGAATGCTAAACTTTATGTATTGATTTAAAGGGATCAGCAGTACTTTTCCTGAAGGCTTTTTCATTGATATACTAACAAAAAAGTGAAAAGCAATTGTGAGCAGATCCAACAGACACAACTATAGAAGAAAAATAGTAATTTACCAATTTAAAAAATCACTTCAAAAACATCTAAAACAAAAATAGCAAATAAACCTGCACATCCCATTCCTGGTAAATACTGGATACCACTGCAGAAATCTCTCTGGATACAAGAGGTCTGGTTGTATGTCCTTGAAATGAGATATGTGCTTTGTCATTGGGTGAACTTCTGTACCATCATTGAAAGTTTATGGCGATTTTGATTGTGGAGAAATTAAACTGCCAGTACAAATGTCCTACAAACAGGAGCCCCTTGAGTTGGAGAGACCAGATGCAGATATACAGAGTGGTATTAGTAATGCATGGGTGATCACCTGCTAGGCTAAGTGTGTGAATAGTGCTCCAAAAAGGATCTAACAGAATCCCTTTTAGTGTCAGTGTAAATAGACATTTTCTATCTCCTGAGACTAACTGCAAGATGGGAAATGCAACTTGGATCAAAAACACCTCAATGCCCGTAGGGTGAGAAATCAAATGTTCACAATGCATACATTTAAAAATGTGTTCATTTGAAATAAATATGAACAAACATGCCTCCGCTAATGAGGAAAATGGGTAGATTTAGTATAATGCCTAAATAAAGATATACATTAGGAATACGCATGAAAATTCAGTTTGGATTCAGAGAAAAGCAACCAAATTGAAAATTACAGTTTTTCACATCATATAGTGGCTGCATGCAAGAGAGAGAGAAAATTGTGCCATGGTTACAACAAGGTTGTTGCTAGGCCCGGTGTCCTGGCCCTCAATCTCTCAGGAATAGCTAGCTCTAGTCTTAAATATATAATATTGTCATAAATTAACATATGGAATTTCTATGCAGTTTGTGTCCACTGAGCCTGGGCCCCAAATGTTTTAAGTGCATAGTGCTCCCCTAGATTACATCCTGTGAATGGATAATGAACAGAAAAAGCATTTAGCAAATACATTTCCACAAATTTTCACAGCTCTCCACCCGAATGAATTTTGTTAATGTTGCTTTTTAATCATTACATGGGCATTTGGTGAATAGTCTATTTATTTTCAATATTTGATCCTGATGGATAATTCTGTAGAGATATCTTTTACCACAGGTGTCTTCTACAGTTTGTGCACCCCAAACATTTTAAGGCCTAGATGCAATTGCTAGTCCCAACTAGAATAGATCCACTGAATCAATGGAACTAAATTAAGGACTGCTAGAGTTCCCATGGAACCACATGGAAACAACAGCAGACCCAACTACATGGATCTACTGTGGCAGGAAGGAGCAACTGGATTTTGATCTCAGTGAGTATATTTGAACTCAAGTGTGAGATGGCACTAAGCTAACTTAAACTATCTGTGGAAAGCAATAAACGGAGCTTCCTCTTCTTTCCAAGATTTCCCACATGAAATGCTGGGTTTCCTATTGTTCTTAAGCCAGCCTCTCCACCAGGTGGGTTCATGCACATATCTTTAAAGAATAACCTGAAAGGTATGAATTCAGATCCTCCAAAGCCCAAGAAAAACAACACAGCTATCTGCTGGACCACAGAATTGCCACCAAGGGGCATGCCCACTTCACAAGTTTATTGTGGGTCAGCAGTGAGCAGAAGTTAATCTATAAATAATCAAAACCAGCCATGTAGTGCACTTCTGAGCTGTAGATCTCATTGAACATCTAGGCTGACAATAGATGGGTATCTGCCTAAGCGAAGTCTCCTGCTGTGCTACTGTACTGGAAATTACAGCTGATTGAAGAGGGACAAATTTCCCTCTCTTTGGCTTACCACTCTAAAAAACTGTTGTATGTCCAGAAATCCCAGCAACTGAAATTCAGAGCATCAGCCTTGTCAGCTTTTTTCAGTTTGAAATATGAGATTGGCCTTGTTGTTTTCTACTGCTGTAGCTTGTTCATGATCAGTTCCGGCACTGTCAGTTAAAACAGAGAAATTCAGCACAAGTGCACAACTGTGCCCAGGGCTGGCCTCACCATTAGGCAGACTGAGGTAGCTTCCTCAAGCACATGTGAGGTGTCAAGAAAGGGCAGCAAACCTCTGTTTATTATTATTTTACTTCTACTGCCAGGCGAGGGGTGCCTGTGGGATTTTTTGGCTCAGATGTCAAAATAGCTTGACTGGCCCTATGCATTATGGTACCATGATATGTGTGGGTGGGGATGCCCTTTGCTACTCTGCCTCAGACAGCAAAATGCCTTTGGCCCTGGAACAGTACTAGAAAAGCTGCTCTTATATATGCTGTGCATTTTTTTTAAAAAAAACTATCTTCATTTACGCTAAATTTGTAATTTAGACAACAATGTTGCCCAAAAAGGAAGCAATGATGCCCAAACAATATGCATATGTTAAAAAATATGAGTGTGTGGAAAAAATCATAATTCACTCATGACCAACACATCTTAATCTTCATGTATTTTAGGCCATACAATCTTTCTTCTTCAAGCCATTTAGCCAAGTAACATGCAACAGTAGCATCTATTTGGATTCTAAATCCAACTGTAATACCAAACTCTGTGATCCAATTCTATACTAAAGGTTGTTACTGATCCTGGGTTTTAGGGATATTATAGCCATAATCCATTCCCCCTGTGTTTTCACATAGTGTGAAGAATTCCTAGAAGCTTCTACAGCACCCTGTTTCCGCCTCATCTCTGCAATGGATCCTGAGCTACTTCCAGGAGGCAGAGAGGGAGGATATATGAGGATACAAGAGGCATCTGCAGGGCTTGCTCTCATTTTCTGTAATGCTGTTGTGCACTGCTTGTGTGTATGACGGATGGAGGCAGGGGAGGAGAAAACAGTGCTCTATGGGCCTACATGGGAATCTCCTTCCAAGCACAGGGTTCATGATAGGGCCCAATAATTTTTGCTCTATATAAATCATGGGTGGTGAAGTGTGCCCCTCTGAGGCCTCCAGACCGTCCATTTTTATTTTGCCAAAATTGCCCCTCTTGGCCTAAGAGGAGTTGAGGAGCAATTTTGGCAAAATAAAAAGGAAGAAGGGGGGCTGGAGGCCTCAAAGCATAGGATGAACAATTCTGCCATGTTTCTTGCCCTTCCTCTCCCCTGCCTTTATGGGCTCAGGAGAGGCCCTTTTTATACAGGAGGTCACTCAGAAGTCAGTGACCTCCTGCTTTAAAAAAAGGTCTCCCTTGGTCATAAAACAGACTGTGGAGTCAAAATGTGGCAAAATTGCCCCTCACACTCCCTAGGAGGTATATTTTTAGGATAAAAATTTGGGGTGGGGTGTGCAGCAGGGGTGCTCCAAGGTTCCATGGGAGAGCACCACCCTCTCAACTCATGGCAGTTGTTCACACATTTCCTACTTAATAACCATGACTCTAGGGCATTAGTGCTGTGAGAGAAAATTAATCATTGTAGCTGCACTAAACTGGATAGGTTTGGCAGTTCTTTTGAGAATAACTGTGAGGAGCAGAGAAAGAAGAGTTGGTTCAATCTACAGTCAAAAAAGAGTTTAGGCTGGATATGTAGAAATAGTTTCTGTTTCTAAGATTAATGGTAGTAGAACAGGTTGCCTTCAGGATGTGGTATCATCACCATTACAGAAGCTTGGAAGGAATTATAATTTGGTCTCTTTGGGGTGCTTCTGACTATGTATCATTTGACCTTGCTACTGGATTTCAAGGTGCACAAATATTTGAAATGACATTTCTAGGTAATATTCCAATATCTGACAGGAAAATGGATAGGAAAAACCAACTCTTTTATTCTCTCAGACTGGAAGCCAACTGTATATTGGTTGGTTTGCAGGAGCATATTCTGACCTACAAGTCTCAGCTCTTTGAGTTTTCAGGGGAGACTTACTCCAAGTGCCTTTCACAGAAACTAGATCTTGTGATGTCAAGGTTGCAGTCAATGTTGTAGAGACTCCTAACCAGGGAAACCTTTAAGTCACTTTGCTAGAAATGTTGCTGCAGTAAATTTCAATATACTTTATAGTTCCCATTTTAAAAACAAACAACCTCAGTACCATTTTATTTGGTACATTACCTTGTGTATCACATATATTAAGGTGACTAATAATTAATGATCTAAATAAATGAAATACAGTAGGTAGTTATCATACTGCATAGCTCATAAAACCTTGTTTTCAATGATAGGGATGAGTCCTGGAATTCTGTACTATTAATAAGGCAGAAAGAGTAATAACAGCTAGAGTAATAACAGCTAAGCCCACCCCCTTGAAAAAGTACACATCTAAGCGTAGAAGAAATATGCATCAGAACACAGGCAGGGTTTAGCCACATCAGTTTTCATTTTAGAAACTAGGAAAAGTAATCATGGGAAAACTTAACTGAATGCAACATTTACTGAATAGAACATATACAAGACAACACAAATTAGGTTTCTGCTGCTTTTTCCTCCATTCAGAATGTTGCATTCTGATAAATTCCTTACATGCGCTGGACCAATGGATTTGGCTTTAATGTGAGGCAGTGCAATACCAGGCCCTTGGCAACCTTTATCTTAAAAGATGAGAACTTGAGAATTGTAGGTCACAAAAAAACCCTGAATGTGTGTTTTGTGGCTTTGCCACATTCCCCCCACATGTCACAGAGAGAGCTTTGCCACACACACATAACCCAGCCCAACTATCATTGTTACTTTAATGTCATTAAACCCCACCAGGATTCTAGGAGGGAAAAGCAGGTAAAACCTCTACTCCTCCGCCCCTGGTAATAATAAAACAGCTGCCCTTGAAAACACGAATGGCAGTACGGCATCATCAGTGTCCACTGGGGCTGACTGATGCTTCCACCACCATCACCCCCTGCAGCAATCTTGAAGCAGCCACTATCTCCAGTTAAAACACTCCTCTTTCAACCAACCCTCTGTGTGTGTGTGTGTGCATATGTGTGGCCCACACCAACACCTGATGCAGCCCACACTCGAATAACTTGTTTAAGTTCAAAATGTAGTTTGAAAAAATGTATTTGCCTCAGGCCAATTGGTAAGTCTATGACATTAATGGGTAGAGAATCAGAATCCAAATTTCCTAGCCCTAAACCCAACAATTTTTATATCTGACCATTAGGACCCGCATCTGTTAGTAAAGATATACACACCAGTATTTAAAGGTCATCATCATCACCTCATCTGTGAGAGACAAAACTGGACAGCTAATTCAGGAAATCCTATCCCAGGACACCCTGAAATCCAGTACTACACATCTGGTAATGCTCTGTATTTTATGCGGAAGTGACAGGAAGAACGGCATGTATATGAAAGTAAAAGACCTACTGCCTTATTTAGGATCTAAGAAAAGGAAAATGACAGCAAATTTAATACTCATGGATATTCAGATTAATACTCAACCAGAATTGAGTTTTGTTTTTTTTTAATGTTGCTACTTGGATGATGCCAGGAAGATTGACATTTGGCTTCAATTGACAGAAAAACGTGCCACCAGAAAATCTTGCCCATTTTCAGTAAAATCTGATGTAGTCTTAGATGAATCATAAATAACACTGTAACAGTCTGGTTTTTGGTTAATGAAGTCATCATTCCAAATGATGCTGCTTTTGTAAAGTAATGCAACGGTGTGTAGTGTCATCTTAAAAAATAAACTTAAAAGTTTAAAATTAAAATTTAATTGGGAAATTGGACAAGTAACTTTTGCCTGTTATTTCCAAAACTTTTTTCTGTGCAAGTTTTTTTTTGTTGCAATTTCCCATATTTTTAAATGTAGTTTTGTAAAATGTCAATAATATAACTAAAAAGTAATGTGACATTAACACTTTTAAATGAAGAAATCATACAGTGTATCTTTAAAAAAACAAGTATCAATGAGTAGTGATGAGTCTGTTATTTTTAAGTAGTGTTCCAAACTTTGCTCTATTGAACCACAGGGGTATGAAAGTAAAAATATGAGTGACAAATTAACTTTGAGAAAAATTCTGAGAAGAAATGTTGAGGTTATAACCCTTCAGTGACGACCTGAGGTCGAATAATTTAACCTGAAATATTTACTGGCAGAGATTCACTATTTCATCAGCTTTTTCAGCTTTCATGCAAAAAAACCTAGCTGAAATGTAAAAGATCAAGTCAATTATTCTGAGTCACAAGTTTTTTGTGTGCTTGTAGAATACAGATAGATCTGGCCTTCTAATCGCATATTTCCAGCTTACTCAATGTCTTTCCAACTTATGGCAAACACAGACAGAACAGACAAAGAGAAGGGAAGAATTTTTAAGAAATTGATTTGATCCATTTGGATACAGATGACTTTTCTTCTGAAGAAAGAAATTCTAAACTTTAATTATGCACACAGTACAATTGTCCCATGCAACCATATCATCATCTTTGTGAAAGCACTTCTGTAGCAAATTTGCATTGCATGTTAACATGTCTCAAAGAGAAATTCTAGTTACAAGTCTTCTTACTAATGCATTAGCTTTACATACAGGGGAGGGAACATTCAAATATTTGACAGCCTCCTGGCAATACTTCCCATTCTGAGATGGCGCAGTACAATGTTACTTCTGGCAAGTTTAAATGGCCTTCAGCCTATGAAAATAAGAGCTCATAGACTGATGCATCAGAATGCATATTACTTTTAAATCCATTTTCACATAGCTTCAATGTTGAGCTAAGTCTAGTGTTCTATCTATGTAGAGACAACTATGATGTGAACCAAAGCTTTGTTGGTGTTAAGTGTTTACTTCAAGGAAGAAAAAACTTGTGATACACATAAAGCACATCAGACTTGTGCATAAGTACATAAGGACAGTCACCAGGCTGCCTTGGTGTATGCTCACATGAAAAAATGACATGTTAACTGCATCTATGAGCATGGAGTTAGCAAAAGCTTCTCTGACTGCAGGAAAAGGGGTTTTATGGTCATGAAGCTGACTGTAGCCATGAATTATCACTTCACAAGTCACATTTCTGCCTTGAAGCATATGCTTAGGAAAAGTCAGGGATTCTCATTGGGACCCACTCCCAATTTCAACCCCTTAGAGTACAAGCTGACTGTAATCTGGAGAAGTGCCTTTACACCGAAACAGAAGGGGAATACATTCCAGTTTTAGTTTAACCATATGCATATATATCTTTGCTAACTGGGCGAGTTTTTGGTGTTTTGTTTTGTTTTGCATATAGACATTAGTTTGTTGTGGATGTACCCTCTGATCTCTTGATAGGCTTTCTTGAACCTTCTTCTTGTCTGTTGCTCTGTTCCAAGTGAAGATCAGCATCCAACAAGGTACTTCTATTGGATGCCCCTATTCCTCCAGAATTGGCAATCCTCTCTTCCTCTTGCACTCCCTGTGTTTCTTAAAATATGTTTTCAAAGATTATGAACAGGGGTTTTGGTGCCACAGAAAGATGCAACAGGAAGAAAAAGGGGAGAAAATACCAGCTCTTCTGTCCATGGGCGCCAAAGTACACCCATTGAATCTTGGCCAAAATTTGCCAAAACCTTTCCTTCTTCCTTACATTTTGAATAATTATACACTTGTGCAGATTTGCTAGATGAGTGTTACTAACATCTTGAATGAATAAAGACAGGTTTAAAAGAAGGGTAAGAAGTGATGGTTATTTAGGAGCAAAGATGCTCATAACTATAAAATGTAAAATAGTACAGTCTGCAAGAGATTTAATATAAGGAGAGCAAAGGATTCTGGGAAACCATCCCAAGCCTATATAACCTTAGAAGGCCAAATGGATGAAGATACAGATTTAATTTCTAATATAGAAATACTCAAATGGGACACAAGACTCACTATTATTTATTTATGTATTTATTTTATTTAATAACCCATTATTTAATATGGAAACCAAGACTGCAAATACTACTCACGCACCCATTAATCAGGAGTGTTCAGGGTAGAAAAGGGGTAGCTGGTAACATGAAAGTTGCCCAATATTTGAGCATATATTTTAGATTATTAATCTATTTAGTAGCATCAGCTCACCTGGTTGATTACACATTGCTGTTGGGTAAGCTTAAGATCTTGTCCTTATGAAGTAGCCCTAAATTAAGGGAATGCGCAGGTTCAGGGATTCCCTCTCATGACAATGAATGATGAATTGCAATTAGTGACATTTTTGAAAGCCCAAAGTTTTGAGTTTTCTTCCTAAAGAAAGGTGTACTTTTTTAGTTTCAGACTAACACTAACCACTGTATTTTTCTTACAATACCGCTGAACTTTTGAGGTACTCCATTTCTGAAAGGCAGACATGATGGATTGAAATAAAAGATAATTTATTGCAATGCTTACTTTCAAGCACAGGGAGAAGGAGTGTAATTGTAATTTACAGTAGCTGTCAAAGAAAATCTATCACAGATGACATTAAAATGACTTATTTTGCCTGAGCCACTTATTGTTTAAATGTGCATAATCGGATAGAAACAGATTTCTTTTTTTAAAGTCTGCCTTTGTATTGTTCTAAGTTAATATCAAAACATATATTTATAAGTTAAAACATTTAGAAACCATTTATTGATACTCTTATCTTAGCAATTTTAACTACAAGTGTGAAATTGGCTTTATTTAACTATAGCTATGTTTTCATTTTTTGTTTCTATGCAATTCATTTTAGGGATCCTGCGTCACTATTTTAGAAGCTGTAATTTGTAAAATTTATTTATATATTAAAAATATATAAGCAAAATTTCATAAGATATATAAAGAAAAAACTCAAACCCAATTATGTTCCCATTACAAGTCATCTGAATGTAGGTGATCAGCACAAATAGACTGAACAAAAATAGATTGGTTTCCTTCACTCAGACAATTCTTAATTTGCCCTGCAATTTTTTTTTAATCTATTTCTTGGTTTGATTAGACTTTCTGTTAGAAAAAACAAGCTGCAGTTCTTAAAATTCTTGCTACAGATTTAAATAATACGCCAGATTACAGAATCCACTTATATTTATTCTATATGTTAATATAATGTGTTTTCTATGGCATCTTAAAATACACTCTGCAAACATACAAAGCACATTTGTAGGAAGAAGAAACAGATTAGAATCTTGATAAAACTGTCCACTAAGACTATAAACCAAGGCACGAATCTATGTATTTCCTTACCAAATTTTACATATGAACAAAAAAGGATGAAGTGTATACATACAAAGCTTTGCAGCAGGCCAGGAAAATCCTTAGCTGTATGAAGATTTAAACAAAACTAGCATATTTAAACACAGAACAAAATATCAAAGGAGGGAGTGGGAGCCCAGATGATCATAGTCTGTTATTCTGTATGCAGTTGTGACTATGGACCAATCCAGATTAATTTGCTTTTCAACAGAGCTTTGCATACACATTTACATGCTGTGAAAATACTGACCTTGTATCTACACAGTAAAAGAAAGGGGGAGGGGGAGAGAAAAAGGGAAAAAGAGAGAGGGAGAGGGAGAGAAAGAGAGAGAGAAATGTCACTTTCAATTCTGTTGTCTCTCTCTCTCTCTCTCATTCTCCTTTAAAAAAATATACTGCGAGAATTAATGCAGTGAATCTAATGAAATGCATTATCCTGCAAGGAGATTTATCAGATTTTCCAAGTGAATGCTGTACTTTGCTAGCACTGGCTGGAGTTCACCTGCATGTTGGTGTGGCGTGTGGCTCTTTTTTGTAAAGAGTTAAGTCGTACACAAAAAAGGGGGAACAAAGGTCAGCACCCAGTCCGCCACTTGAATGTGAGATTTTTCTTTTTATTCCCCTTGATGTATACTAGGCTCTGTGTTATTAGTCTTAATGATGGAAAATTGTAGTGTTGATACAAATCTTTTTTTCAAAGTAGTAGGCGGGAGCTCCATTTGTTAGTGAGTTTTTTTTTGTGACTAAAAGCCACGGACAGTACATTTATGTAGCAGTAAAAGGCCTAGATGCTCTTTCCATAGCAGAGCTAATTATTCCCACTGTGACCTTCCTGATCTACCCTATTCCTAGTACATCTCATCTGCACGCCTGTTCCTCTGTGTAGATGGTGTCAGAGAATATGAAAAACCCTATAATGAAACCATTTTCATGATGGAGAAAGGCTACTGGAGTTGCACTTGCTACAAAGAGGCTCAATTATATGAGTAATTGTGATAATTTTCTACATTCATAGCCTTCAATGGGGGGGGAAAGAATGAGAGCCACAAAGGAAAATTACTTTAACAAGAAAGTACAGAGAGTAAAAATGGAAGAAGAGACAAAAAAAAGAGGGGAGGGGGGAGAAAAAATAAGCAGGAAGGAAAAAAAAGTTTAAAAAATAGATCTGGTAGGGAGGAATAGCAAGACAGGGAGAACAACAGAAATGCTCAAAAAGCCTATGTGCAGCTGTGTTGCACAATTAAATTGAATTTTTTTCCCCTGCAGTTGATGAATGTGACTACTGCAAATGTGCCTCTGTAGTTAGCTATCATTTGTTGTTCCGTGACAGGAAAAGGATAATTACCTCTCAGAGAGAATCAAAGGCTGACATGCCCTTTAGACACAGCCATGAATGCAGTGCTCAAGAGAATGCTTGAATAAGAATCTCGTCTTCTGTGCCCCTTCGACTCCAGAATAAATTTTGTTAAAATGCAAGAGCACCACCAGTAAATTTGTTGAACCTTAGGTGTTCAAAAATATGGAGGTGCATCCATCGACTCATCCCATTTGCAAAAATAAAACTACATTTTGAATTCACTTCTATTATATTCATGGACAGTAAGATAGTGAGATATGCATTAAATTTCTTTTCTCAGTAGGGGTCTGATTCAACATTTCCTATGAAAGAACAGAAAGACACTATCCTTTTTCCCCAGGCTAGTTAGCCTATAATTTAAAACTGTCAAAAACACAATTTTATACAAAGTCTTCAATAAAAGCTTCTCAGGTATAACCCAAAGTGGTTTTACTAAAGTTTGATTCAGACTCTGTTACAATATTTTTAAAGCTATAAATAACAGCAAACTGATATTTTGCTGCTCTCTTTTCTTATTTCTCTTAAAGTATTTGAAGATTCATACAGAAGATTGGTGGGGGAGGGAAGAGAGCATCTTCTAGGATTCTCAGCAATACACGTTCCATAGCCATCAAGATTCATGTAAGGTTTCCCTCCCGTCTCTGATATCATTAGTAACTATATTAACGTAAGGATGCAAGCTACAGCTTTGGAAAAAAATTGTGCTGAAACAATAAAGGAACCCTGTAATATTGCTTAATCAAGAAGACCATGACTGGCTGCTACATTTTTATCTTGTATCAAAATCAATGCTTCCCACCCCCACCCCCTAAAAAAGGGCTCACTCTCTTGTCATTATATTTGTATGCATTCCTGGCTTAAAAAGGAAGCACTTCTAACATAGGATAATATATAAGATAATTAATGTTCTTCATAACATTCATAAATTTCTCGTGGGCTGGATGTATCATGCAACAAACAAATGAACCAGCACCTTCAATACTTATAATATGATTTTATTAAGACAGTCAAAGCCACTCAGTCATACCTGCATCCAGTTTATGAAATGTCTTTGGCTCTTTCTACAGGTATTGCTGCTGACCCTTCCCAGCGTAATTTACTTTTAAAAAACCTTTCTTACTCAGGGAACAACATTACAGTCTGGCAGTTCACATAGTGATATCAGACTGAAATGATGGTTCTGAATCATAAAACATGTCATCAGTTTTATACCAAACCACCAATAACCTTTGTCCCACTTGCCAGCCTTCCCTTTACTTGTCAGTATAAGGCTTACCTGATTGTATTTCCAATTACAGAGAAAGGAGCCCCAGGTCTGCAAGCTGCAATTGCTTCATCTCTACATTTCCTGGCAACCTCCACTAACTTTTGACCAGACTCGTCCACATTGCCCACTAAAATTGTTTCAGAGGTGTCACCATGGTAGCCATTGAAATACACCTAAACGTATGCAGAAATGTAAAAAAGAGACACTGGATTTTTACAGCCACTCACAGATGCACCAAAATGGAGTATATTCTTTCATGCGCATTTAAGGTGAAGTTGGAGAAAAATATCAATAAAAACGTATCAAGGAGAACAAAAATGAAGCAGAAATGGGCAAGAAACGTAGGCCATTTCCGCACTAGCCTGTTATAGTGCTATTATTTCACTTTCAACATCCTATGGAATCCTGGGGTTTGCAGTTTAGGGAGGGGTCTTGAGGTGGAAATGGTCTTAGTTCTTGTCTACCATAATTCATGATAATGCAAGCACAGCCAGTGTCAAACAAAGCCTAAAGTGCAGGCCACAAAAGTCAAGGCCAAGGCTTCAAATTAAGTTTGCACTCCTATGCAGGTAAGAATTCAAATTCCACTGAAGCCAATGGGATTTTAGCACTCTAAACAGGGGGAATAAACAGGCAACACTTTTCAGGAATACAAAGACTGTAGTTTAAAAAACTTAAAATACAGCATAAATCATACGTTGCACAAATCATTTTTATGAGCATGAAAAGCAAACATGGGGCCCTGGAAGGCAGTATTTATTGCTACAGGAAGAATCAGGAGACACGGTTCATCATGACAACCCCCTCTTTTACTCTACAGTCTTTAGCTGAGCCTCCTGCTTCAAGTCTACCAGCACATTAATTGAGAGGGTATTACTGAATGTATATCTATTCCTCTGACTCTTGCACTGAGTGTTTTCCGTGTTCCTTCTGTCACTTTCTGAAGCTTCAAATGTTGATGGATTACAACCCCTATAATCTTTGAGCACTGGCCATGGTGGATAGATTGATGGGAACTGGAGTCCAATGACACCTTGAGGGCACTAGATTGTTTTTTCCTGGATTAGATTATATGAGGCATACAATGAATATCAATTAATGGTAGGGACAAAATGGTAGCATTCTAAGGAGTTTACAATGCAGTGAGCTCTATTTGTATCTGGCAGAAGCAAATCTGGATTTAAGTTTTTTTTCTTTTAAAGTAACATAGTCCAAAGTACAGTGTCCAGGTTTTGATGCTTGTGCATACAGTTATCCATTATTGTTTAAATTTTCTTAAAATGTGCCTACCACCTGTTCTTTGTAGTAATAATAATAATAATTTTTATTTTGTTACCCGCCTCTCCTCAAAGCTCAAGGCAGGATACAACAAAGTTTATAATACAATTAGGATATAACTGCCATAAACAAAATACACTCTAGCATATGTCATGTCAAAGACATCAGATTATAACAGTATTTTAAAAAATAGATTAATTCAGTGTTAGCATGAACATAGAGCTTTGATAGTCTTTAGCTGAAAACTTTAAGAAGAGTACCTCTAACTATTTTTATCAGAATTTGTTTTCTTATTTATTTCTATCTCTATTAGATTTTTCTTCAGTAAGAAGGGAAGACTAGTAATGATGGCAGTACAGACTTATACAAAATAGACATGCAACCCTCTTAGACAACAGAAAGCCTTACCTTTGCAACTGAAGTTTTATAAGTAACTAAATAGAACTGTACGGAACATAATATAGATTTCTCAATAGACGACAATTCTAGTTCTTGTAGTGGGGAGCCCTACTACCTGCTATTAAAGAGCCAAGCACAAGAAGTTATCAAACAGCCTACTAAAATGTAAGAAGCCATCATTTTCTGGAATGTTTCTTCCTAAGCTTAAGCGGAATCTATTTTTCTCAAACCAAGTTCGTACACAGCCTGAGATATTCAGAACCTACTTCCATTGTACACAGATAGGAGCCATGGTACACAACGAAACTTACTTCCAAATAAATGTATGAAAATGTATAATTTTTCAGGCCATAAGAGCAACAGCTCCCACTTGCTAAGAAGAAATACAATTAAGGGAAATGCAGAGAAGGAAGGACATTGCAGCACATAGTTTCCCAAAGTAAATGTGATTTATAGTATGTATACGGTAGTTTATTCAGAAGGAAATTCCATTGTATTTAAGGATTTATACTCCCACTTGACTGAAATATCCCTATATTCAATAGGACATGATCCCAAGGAAGTGTGCATAGGACTGTATGTAGCTTTAATCCTATGCACACTTACTAGTGGGTAAGCCCCACTGAACACTGCAGGACTGGAGAAGTAGTAGCCCAACTGCTGAATGTAGCCTATAGGGCTTTTTATTTGGCCACGGCCTCCATTCCCAGCCTCCTCCCTCCATTTCATGGAATACAAGCCTTTTTACAAAACGTCCTTTATATAGGGCTTACTACCATAGGTAGCTGGTGGATTCACTGCTGCAGGAGAAGCAAATACATTCTTCATTTTACCAGCACTTCTCCCACAGTTCCTTTAAGCTGAATGGGAACTCTGCTGGTGCCAAAACTCTGGCCCAGGGCCAGAAAGCTTCTGCTCAACTAGTTGCAGATGCAGAAGGAGTGGCAGTAAAATCAAGATTGGATTGGCAGCAGAAAATCTACCAGTCACCCCTGCTTTGTTTTTTCTTGTTATTGTGTATCTTCAAGTCAATTCTGACTTGACAAGATTTATTCAAAGGATGCTTTTCACTGCCTTCTTCTAAGGCTGAGAAAGTGTGACTTGAGTCCCAGTCCAGCTCTCAAATTACTACAGCATATTGGCTCCCAATGACCACTTACTTCTCAGTAAATACATTTGTTTTTGTTATGTGCCTTTGAGTCAACTCCAACTTACGCCAACCCTATCCTAGCATCTGCTTGGCAAGATTCATTCAGAGGAGGCTTGCCATTGCTTTCCTCTGAGGCTGAGAGAATGTGACTTGCCCAAGTTCACCCACCAGCTTTCCATGGCTGAAGGGAGATTTGAACCCTGGTCTTCCAGAGTCCTAGTCCAACATTCAAACCACTACACTCTACTGACATAGGATTGTCTTATTAAGTATTTTCACTGATCACTGCAGTCTTTGCATACTTACTAGACAGGAAGTTCTGCTGAATTTCAAGACTTACTTCTAAGTTGGGGTAGGCAACTCTAATCCTATTTGACCACTGGCTAAGCTGACTTGAGCTGACTGCAGATGCAGTCCAACTACCTCTTGGAGTCCAACAAGTTGCTCATTCCAGCTGAGTAACTATACATAAGGTCTCCATAACTGTTCCACTGACTAAACCCTATGAAAATGCATCTAGCATTTTAGCTTTGCATAGGTTTATTCAGAAGTAAGTCCCATGCACATCAAAGTTTATTATTTCCATACTCTGCTATTTCCCTTCAGGAGTTAGACAATTTTCAGGATCCTTTTGCTTACTGCTAGTTCCCTCAACATACATGTACACAATCCTGCAATCACTACTGTGTTTAAAAAAAGAAACCAGCAACAACCCAAGTCTCATTTAGAAATAATTTTTATAAGCCTTAAAATTTCAAGCACTACTCCTGGACTTGGAAAAGCAGGATTAGAATTATTATTTCTTAGACTGGTAACACTTTTTAAACTAGAGCTACAACTCATGTCATATAATTTATATCTTTAATGTTCATAAACAAAAGCTAAGTAGAATATAGCAATTTTCAAAGTGTCAGTGCTGAAACTAAGACAGTCTATTAAGATATGGATGGGCTAGCCCTACATGATAATTACTGCTTAAGGAGCTTTAATGTGTTGGTGGTCAGTGAAGTACAAAGAATTGGTTTCTATAATTCCTTAAGCAACGTGTGAAAACCATGCGACTGCAGTAAATAAAACACCATTTCACTCCACAAATTAATAAAGTATGTTTAGTTTGTTATTTTTAGAGAATGTACCCTCACAGAAAAGTATTTAAATTTGAGAGATTGAAGATTCAGTCATTTTATAGATCTTGTCTCCTAGCATAAACAAATTATTGTAGAATGTCATCTACTGTAATTATCCTTCTTTTTGGTCCAGAATAATTGTTTCCACCTATGAAATGGGCCGGTTATTCCCATTAGAAAGGACATTCATAAATATGGCCAAGAAAGATTTTCTCAGAAGCAGATATGAATTGTTATTGCCCAGTGATAACTACTTACTAAAGAACTATTTATCATATCAAAAGGAAGATAATCCATAACTGCAGGAAGTAGACAGTCCTGGACATTTTATTTGTTGATTTAATTTTACAGTTGAAGCAGAAACTTTATGATAATAATGATTTTATAATAAAAATCATTCTATGAAAATTTATATTTAAATGTTAGTTAAAAGGAGAGGCACTGATACAGGGACTGATTGTGATCTGGGTACAAAGTTAAATCTCAGACTTCAGCTTTATACAAATAAAGCTATGAAATAACAAGATTAAATTCCAGTTTTACTTTATTCAGAAGTTACTATGGAGCAGGGTAATTCAGACTGGGATATCAGTGCAAATAGATGTTTAATCTTCCTTCCTCTGGTGCAATACCATCCCCCAAATCTTCTCCCCCTCCTCAGTCATGTGGCTATTTATTTTTTTTACTGGTACTTGCCACAAAGAGAAGGAAATGGGGGAGGGCAGGTTATGCATCCCCATCCCTACCATGTAGCAGTAGGCCTTTTTAAAAAAGCTACTGCTGACTGCCAAGTGGGAAAGGGGTGGATTGTGGGGTGAGGCATGGTGGGAATGTTGTGCTTGTCATCCAGGGTAAACAAAAACAGAAACAAAGCTGTAAGCTCTCTGTAAGCTACATATTTCACATAACATATAGCTTGACCCTTACACACAGCAGATTCTAAAGACATTTACTCAGAGGTAAGTGATACTCGGTTCAATGGAAAGTATGCTTGGGACTCCAGCCTGAGAAAACTAAAGCTTAGTCTTCCGATCTAAGACAAGAGTTCTGTGGATCAGTCCTCATGGGAAGGAATGGCAAGAGCAACACTGTCCGTGCGTCTGTGTGTGTCTGCCCACGTGTGTCCGCTGAGAGAAAAATTACCAGAATGTCCTTGTAATGTAAAGTCCCTGCTAGCTTTTTGTGTCCATGGGAAATGTCAACACAACAGCACCTACCTCAGTACTCTAACACCAGCCTTAAATGGTTGGTGCTAACTATTACCTGAACCAAAGAGAAGGAAATTAGGGAACTGGGGACATGGACTGTGGCACTGACAAGAAAAAGAACCAATTGCCTTGCCAGGCTCAGGATAGTGCAGATGTCCAAGCGATTATCTGCACAATTGCAACTGGGATAGGGCTACATGAGGCATCTCACCCAATCTGAAGGGAATTGGCAAGCCCTTAGCTCCTGGAAACATGGTAGTGGTAGTCTTCTCTAAAGCAAGAAATGAAGTAAAATGGCGCCTTTCCTTAGTTTTCTTTCCAATACTGGAAGTGAATTTCCAATCAATTCCTGTTTTGAAAACTGTCACAAAAGTTTCATTGGGAATGTGGCCAGAAGTGGGTCTGAGTGGTGGCGTTATCAAAATTGGTGTCTCACCTTACCAAAGCTGATCACTCCTGCTAACAGCTATAGGAAATATAGAAGATTGAGATGCTCAGGCTCCAAGGGGCAAAGTCATTAGAAGGTAGGATCCAAAGAATTCTAAGACTGGTTCCATGACCAAGACTGGCACCGAACTTTCTCAAAAGAAGTAGCATCCCCACCTATTGCAGTCTGGGAGTAAAGAATCATCATGAACTTGAGAAAATCTGATGCTGTTTTCCTCCTGGACCCATCACAGGCAACAGACCCCCGGTAGAAGTAGGGAAAACAAGAGAGCGTTTCTGTCTCCTTGGTAAATACACTGATGTAGATGAAGCAAGGATAAGGTTGCTTCACCCAACCAAGTCTTTGTCTTAATTGTCTGTATCCTATTCATGTACTGTTGTAAACTGGCTTGGATCTAACTCAATTGAAAAAAATGGTACATAAAATATTAATATTAATAAATATAAACAACCACTTTTGAAGTTTCCCAGTATGGTTCTGCTGTTCCAAGAAGAAAAACCAAATGTCCCATGGGATATATGCAAGCCACTGGACATACCCAAAATTTTTCTATGTATTGCAGCCAATGGCAAGGATTCAGGATGCATTTCGTGGGATACTTGACTTTTCAAACAAAAGTGGATTTAAATACAACTATGATATATTGCAGAACCCCTCCCCTCCCACATAGGCACCTAAAGGGATAAGTGTTCCCAGTGTGCTGCTAGAAGGAGGATGAGGGTCATTTATCAAGGGAATCTATTAGTTACAGGACAGTAAGCAGGTTTTTGTTGGAAAAGTTCTAATGAAGGAACACAAATATGTTCCCTTCCTTCAGAGCACTATCAAAACACCTCAGAAATACCAGGCATTCTAGCTGTGTTTAGATGTGAGCCAGAGACGGGAACTGTGTGGCCCTTCAGATGTTGTTGGACTACAACTCTCAGAAGCCTTTGCCAGCTTAGCCAGTGTGACAGAGTGGTGGAAGCTGCAGCTCAACAATTGCTGGAGAGCCACAGGTTCCCATCGCAGAACAGGTTCCTGATTTCCTCCTTTGAATAGCAAAAGTTTGCAATGTTGGGTCACAGACTATTACTCAAATTCTCCTCCACTGCAAAAGAGTTTTGGTCATGTGACATAAGAGCAGCCCTGCTGGTTCAGACTAAAGGGCCCATCTATTCCTTCCCACAGATAACCCAATGGGAAGCAGGATATGTAGTGGCAATTTCCATCTCCCACTGTTGTTCCCCAGCAACTGGTATTCAAAAAGCATGTTGCCTCTGATTCTTGAGTACAGTCCAATCATGACTAGTAGCCAATGACAGCATTAACACTACCCAAACAGTCATGGAAGATAGCTCTAACACTCCTGCGGACCCATACACTCGCCCTCCCTATTATTTCAACTGAAAAACAAGACACACACACCTTCTCCCAGAAGCTAACAGCTACCCTGGAAGCCTCCCAGAAGCACTAATAGCCTTGTAAAGAAGGTAAATGGGCACACAGGCCTTGCTTCCATTGAAAATAGTGCATCTGGCTTCTCTCTCTTATATGCATTAAAGCCTTAATAAACTAAAAATAATAGTTTTTGCTACAGCTCCAGCAAGCTCAACAGCAGGAATGGAGGAACCTTGTGGGGCAGGAGCTTGGGGTGGTCTACAAAGAATGGAAAAGCCAAGTGTGGCCAAATGTGGCCAGTGGACCACGTCTCACCCAGTCCTGCTTTATATTTACACAAAGAACAAGGTGATGTTTTAAGAATAAAAGAGAAACACAAATAAATACCCATATGTTTGCAAAATAGCTAGATAACTATATAAACCACAACGAAAGGTGCTTGAATTCAGAGATTAAGGAAATGGCATATGAAGTCTGTATTACTTTTATCAATGTTAAGTTAGATAAACAGAGAGGAGGTAGTGCAACTAGGAGTTATCACTATGGCATAAAGAAACTCGCAAAGCGAGAAAGATATTCTTTAAATTGCATTGTATACAGTATATGTAATTCCATGTTAAAACAATATTCCAAAATGTTCCTTAATTGGTCAGTGCTCTGTACCCAGTGTCAAAACTCAGCAAAATTTTAAGAACTCATCAAATGGAATATAAATTTATTTGAAAATACAGATACTATGGAAGGAATAAAAGTAAGATTTCCCTTAGTGTCAAGGAGGTGTTTGGCATTCCAGAACTGATAATTAAATGTACAGAGAGTTTCCAACTTCAAAATTAACAATTAGGACAACAATTTACAGAACATAAAATTACTTCAGGATACACAGCTATGCCTAAGAGTGAATTACAATGCTCATTTATCTTTCATTTTTAATTTTTAAAGAGAAGTTAGACAGAAAAATACTGCTAAAATTATATATAATAACATTTTCATTTAATACCTGAAAATCTCAATTTATACATTCAGCTTTCCAAGCTACCAAGCAGTTAATTTTCTAAGTAAGGCTTAAATTATAAAAATGATTTTTTAACATTTACATTCACAGCTTTTGTCAATGGTTATAGCTTAGGTGTACACTGGGATCCACAATGCAGTTAAGCCAAACGATTGGATTTTAAACCCTACAATAAATCCAAGTACTTTGGATTAAGTGAGCTGTGGATCAAGTTGTGCATTTGTGAGTAAAGGGTTCAGGGCTCTTATGCCACAAATGGAACACAATACTACCTTTGGGGATTTTAATAAATGTAGGGAACACTGCTAGCAAAAGAGTTGCTGTCCAAATAGACTGACATACACAGGCCAATGTAGCCTCTAATGACAGAGTAAGATAATGACAGGCCCCACTCAAAATCAGCAGGAAGAGGAAGATCAATCTTGGCAGAGTGAAGGAAAAATGCTGGCTTTCTTCATGTTAGCTCATCTCATACATATCTGTCTTCAGCTGCTGCCCAGTACTGTGGTGCTCTGCATTAACTACACAGTGGATCAATAACAATTACACCTTCTCAAAAACATGACACATAGCAGGATTGGGTTGACATTTCACTTAGGCCAACATTGATCTCAGTGCATCTGATTCCAGCCCTAAATTCAAGTCAGGCCTGGGTCTAGTTGCAATAAACACAGAGTGAAAATAAAAAAAAAACAAAAAAACAAAAACAAAAGAAGAAAACAGCTGCTGGTGCCTTTGCTTAGAAATAAAACCGGTACATTCAACCATGGATGCTACATTTGCAATCTACTATTTTTCCTGTTGCTACTAGAGATTTTAAAAGTTGATCAAAGCCTCTTTTCATAAACATACATATCTAATAATAATAGTAGAAATTACTCACTGTGACATCAATGTTGATAATATCACCATCCTGGAGCGGGCGGCTTAAATATAATCAGAAGGGGTGCAGAGGAGAGAAATACATAATAGTTCTCAATACGGAAATGTAAAAACATGCACATAGTCACATACGCATCTAAACAAAACTAACAGTAACAAACAGAATTGTTTGAGCGCAACAGGGAAGAGGCAAATGGAATAACTCCTTCTAATCTCCAGGCTGCCAACCACTGACATGAATCCCAAACCACCCATAATATAAAAGGAAGAAATGAAAATTACAGCCAGGTTACCTTACCATAATTCAGACACTGACAGTGGGCACTTTTTGCTTTGGAACAAGCAATATTCGTTAATAGTTAGCACCATATTAGTTCATAATTAAACAAATGCAGCATCTCTAGGCACCTGAAAAAATTAATATCATTTTTTTCTTTGACTTTTTTCTGTTGGATGATACATCCTAGACTTGAGATACTGCAGCATGCTGAGAAGCAATAAGGCAGCGCACTAATCACTGTTTTTATTATTACGCACTTTCCACATGTGCCAACATCATTTTCTTTCAGCATGACAACCAGGTGTATTAGACTTTTTTGGGTAGCTTTCGACAAAACTACAATGGGTACAAATCGCCAAGTACAGCTGCTGTGTAATCTCCATTAATTTCAATGAAGCAGGAACTTCTGCACAAACTCTCTTTGAAGCGGGTATGCAGCACTGATACTGGGTGGATTTAACACATTATACTTTTATTTGTATTAAGTAGGAAATGAAATCAATAAAAATAGAACATTTAGATCTTTGAATGGGGGATAAAAATAAAAGTACCTGTCAGGAATCCCATGACAAACCACATTGTTTACTGAGGTACAAACAGATTTTGGAAAATTTCCATAGCCCAGAGGTGACGGATAGGCATTGTGTCTGATTATTTCATGGTGAACCATGCAATCTATTTCTTCTGTAGTCATGCCAACCTAAAACATGACAATTTAAAATCTGTGCTGAATTAAGTGATTAGCAGATCTTGCATTATGAATATGACAAAAGGCATATAAAAATATATAAAAACAAAACAAATGAGTCTAAAATTACAAAACATCTTGTTTCTGACAAAAAGTTATATTTACCTGGACAAATGAAGTGTTTGGACATCTTTAATAAAAAAAATGCACATACATACAAGCAGTTCACACTAACCAGAAGTGGGAACTCTTTGACCTGATCTACAGAAGAATAGAAAGTGGTGGCTGAGTTCTGAGACAGTAAAATGGACTACAGCACTTGCTACAACAGATAGAAGATCACACTTTCAATGTTTCTCTAAAGAAACAATTCCTTGCAAATAGAGAATATTTCAGGGAGCATTTGGATCAGAACTTGTTTCCCCACCAACCTTGTTGTTTGCAGAGAGGTGTCTATATAGCGAAGGGGGAACTGCAGACTGCAGGCCACATGTGACCGCCTGAACTTTATTCTGTGTCCCTGCCAGTATTTCCCAGGATTTCTTAAAACATTGTCATTGCAATTTGCTTTTGAAATTTGGCAGCAATTTGCTAAATTAGTCAACAAGAAAAGGAAAGATACTGGCTATGACTATGATCAATATAATATTCAACAGGCAATATCATACTTAATATGGGATCAAAGTCCCTTTGAACACATTTAGATTTACTTATGAGAGCCAACATGGTGTAGTGCAGTGGTTCTCAACCTCTGGGTCCCCAGATGTTTGTGGACTTCAGCTCCCAGAAGCCCCAGCCACTATGGCCAATGCTCAGGGCTTATGGGAGCTGAAGTCCACAAACATCTGGGGACCCACAGGTTGAGAACCACTGGTGTAGTGGTTTGAGTGCTGGACTGAGATTCTGGAGGTCAGGGTTCGAATCCCCATTCAGCCATGGAAACACATTGGGTGACTTCAGGCAAGTTACTCAGTCTCAGAGGGCAAATCTTCCCATGAAAACCTGGTAATAATTCCCCTTTGGGGTCACCATAAGTTGGAAATGCCTTGAAGGCATCACAACAACAACATGCTACATTTCAGAGGAAGGAACTGGCAAAACCATCTCTGAGTATTCCTTACTTAAGAAAACCCTCTGACCTTCATGGGGTCATCCTAAGCCGACAGGCAACTTGACAGCACATACATGTGTTTACTTACGCATAAACATAAATTTAATAATTGATCAAATATGAGCTCAGGATTTAATTTGCTAATCATAAGTTAAGAATTTTTAATTCATTGGATAATATTTTGTGTGGAATTTTAATTAATTTTGGCTATTTCTAAATCTATTTTACATATATGTAGATAATTTTACATATTTAAACTGAAACCCCCTCCACACCTTTTAACTCCACCTGCCAAGAAAATTAATAGTCCTTGACTATTTGGCAAACTTCAAAAGCGGCCTTCAGCTCCACCACAACTGATCAACCCTGAAGAAGGAGATCATACAAAAGCAGTGTCTCCTACCTGCAATGTGGTATACCTTACCACTGCATTCTGCTGCGTGTGTAGAGTCCTTCAGCCTGGGAGGAATGCAACTTGCAAACTGAGAATTCTCTTATGCTGCCTCTGTATTGTGTGCATGCATGCGCTTTCAAGTTGCCTGTTGACTTATGGTGACCCCATGAACTTCATTGGGTTTTCCCAGGCAAGGAACACTCAGAGATGATTTTGCCAGTTCCTTCTTCTGAAATGTAGTCAACAGAATCTGGTATTCATTGGCAGTCAGCCATCCAAGTACTAATCAGGGTTGATCATACTTAACATCAAAGATCAGACAAGATCTGGTGCTGTACAACTTGAAAATGAAATGAAAATGGCATCTCTGTTGCAAGTCCTTTGTTGCCTCAGCAAATACCTATCCTTACAAACCTGTTAAGGTGGTCCTCATAAAAATCTGAATTTTGTTCTTGTCACAAATTTACCCTTTGTTTTTTAAGTCCAATTTTATGCATTTGTTAAGCCAGATTATTTGGTGCAGGCTCAGCTCCTATCCTGTTTATGTATGTATAAACAGAAAAAATGGTGTATACATTGACAGTACTGTATAAAGAGAGAACTATAACACAGCTCCTCTATTTTATTAAAAAAAATATCATATTTACATTCTCCCAAGCAACCATTTCTCAGAAGCACAACCAAAAAATTCCCTTTTTTCAAACTTCTCTTCACTATCAATATTATCTCCCTTTGTATGTACTGGCATTGCATTTAGATTTGCCAGCCTGCTTTAATGCTTCAATTCGTGGCTGGAAGCAGTTTGTACAGAAACATATGTGGCTGTGACTACAATGCAGTTAAACCCACATTAGTGTTTCCAATGTAACACCCCAATTTTAGATACCTATAATTTCTAGAAACTTTAATTTTTTCCAGCTCAGATTTTCTAGATTCTATTTTATACTGGAACAGATTATTTCTAGTAAGAATTTTGCAAAAAGGTCCATGCCATTTTTGAATATAAGTAAAGTGGGGGAAATACACTCTTTAAATATTATCATTACAACTCTTTTTCCCAGAACAGAACCAAGCTGTGAAATGGCGAGGGCTGAAAGTTGAAATTTGGTAGGAAAACCTCTTTCATTGTCAAGAAGTGCCTTTGAGTGTTCCTGGGAAAATTGGTTGTGATTTGAATGAGCTATAAGCCTATGAATATGACACTCTACCACAGGCAATATGATGGGTATAAACTTTCAGTACCTTTCCTCAGCATAGTACTGTATCTACTATTCTGCAACAAAGCAGAAGGTTTAAGAATGAGCTCATATGGAAAATAATGCAGGATGCTTTCTTTCATGCAAAACAGACATTGTAGCTAAGGTTTGCGGGTAACAAAGACTCATGTAAGGCAACTGAGGTACAGTAAAGGATGTTGCAGTAACTTTCTGCAATTCAACAAGCCCATTATTCTTTCTTCACACTGTAATAAATTCCACCACTGCTAATGATGATCAATGACCTCAGTGCCTTTGGGCAGAGAAGCAAGTTATAAATAAACAAGACAGACAAGACTTTGTCTTCATTGATGCAGAGGTCTACTAACTTGTGACTTAAAACTAGCTGTTGTGCGTTTAACAGGACTTTGGAATAGACAGTCCAACAGGTACTCAAACATTGCTGCAGATGAACAGAATATTTTAGATTTTGACTCAGGAAAACTCCAGCTTCTGGCAGTGGCTCATTCTGTAGTCTGAAAAGATAGCAGCCTCAGATGTCATACATTAAAAGCAAAGCTATAACTGAGCTCATGGGTTTCTAGGGTAGTAGTGTGACATTTTAAGATATGAACAGAAATCGGTCAGGTCAGGTCATACACTCATGCACTAAACTACCTGTCATGACTCGAATATATAAATGCATTATGATCTCTTTAAAACTTTTGCATATAGCAGCCACATGGTTGGAGTGAACTAGTTTGTGACTATGACATTTTTAACTCTTTCAATTCAATTTCATTTTCCGGGTGACATCAAACCACACCCATCCTTGTCCCCTATTATTATTTGGCAGTACACATTTATTAATGAAGCAAGAAGCAGCTTTGGTGCGTGGGGCAATTTTGACTCAGGAAATGAAGTGTGGGAGTTTAGCTCTCCTTTTCCTTTCTTTTCTTCTCAATGCCTATATCAAACTGGCTTCCATCCCACATGTTTCAGACTACAACTTTAATCTGTTCCAGTCAATATAGCCAACAACTAGAAAGATGAGAAGCATAGCCCAGAACGGGAGAGCAGGCCATTGTTTATCTCGAGACTTACAGTATCCTGCAAGAAGACATGGCTGGCATCGCTTTCCTTTCTTTCTTATCACTGGCAAATTCATCTTAATATTAATATTTTATCAATTCTATGCAGAATTCTCTCTCTCAAAATTTTTGATTATGCTTGGTGTTTTTCACCCTGACCAGTGACATAACTATTGCACTTATTATTTATGGCCTCTTTTTGATTTTTCCACATATCCTCTAAATTAAAAACACATACTTTTTTCTTCTGTTTTACTTTCCTCCTTTACTATCTTGCTATTTTCCTTTTTTTCCCTATCTTCATCCCTAATTCTTTTCTCTAATTTTTCAAGCATTTCCTCCCCTTGACTTGTCTTCAAACTCAGTTTGACTTCAAACACCTCTTTTCATTTTTTCTCTTCTAATTTGGATTACCTCCTCCCTCTATCAGTCTCCATGGTCCATCCTCACATGTTTTTCTTCTGTTGGGTCCCACTGATTTCTCTTGACCTTGATTATAATGTTTAATGTTTACTTATAACTCTGTTTTTCTGAGCTATTACTCATGCTATGTGCTCTATTTTTTCATCAATGTTTATTACAGCATCTGAAGTGCAAACTTCTTGAAACTGTTTTTCCCCCTACATCACCTCTGCTTTCCTCCCAGTTTTCTTTCATCCTTGGCTAATACTATTATTCTTTAACTTACCAAGCCTGGTTCAGTTTATCATTCAGATTTGCTGTTTTCACCTTTGGATTATAAGCAAAATTGACCCTTATCTTTACTGTGATGTCACGAAATCCTTATTTCATTTTTTCACCATGTCTTGCTCTATTATTGCAATATTCTTTGCTTTGGGTTTACTCTTTTGCTTCAGTCCTTAATCCAGCTGCTCAACATATTCAAGTGCTTGTCATTTCAACCATATGACTCTTTTCTCTCTCTCCCATTTTTTGTTCTCCATACTGCTCTCATTTCCCTTTCATCTTCACTGGAAACTTCTTTAGCTTACATTTACATCTCTGCATGCTCTTGCTCTTTACTATTTCCCCACTATTCTTTGTTCTCTGCTCCCATCATCTTGCTACTTCTATTCCTCACTCCTTTTCTCTGGATGCAACATTATCAGCAGACTTCCCTTGAATCTGTTCGTAACACTTTCTGCACAAAGGACAATTCCACATAGTCTGCCCAAACACAGCCCTCTATGCTATTTGTATTGTCATCAAGGGAACTTGGAAACTGATTGATCGAGTTCAGGGATGGCATCTTCTTCCATGTGGACCCATTTCTTTAAGTACCATTCAAAGAGAAGCTACAAAATTAAATCTGGTACAAGTGACCTACTGTTGTTAAAATATGAATGATAATCTTTGGAACTGGAGTACAAGGATTTTTGGTCACCTGAATACTTATAACAAAGGCCACCTTGCAGTAGCTTATTCAGTCTGTAATCTTGAGACAGCATCCTCACTTTATGAATAATAAGGTACCAATGTGACTTGTAGCCCAATCTCATGTATGTTGTAGCCCAATCTCATGTATGTTTACACATAAGCAAGTATCAAAATATTTAGTGGGCCTTACTCTCAAGAAAGGACAATCAAGATTGCCTGCATTCTATTTGGAGTAACAGTCCATTCCCATGCATGTCCACTATTGTGTGCATAACGATAGGTATGGAATACTCTGTGAGATTCTTCAGATCCAAGCTACTGGAACAAATATGTGCAGCAAGACAAAGTTGTGGTTAAATCCTTGTGCTGCTTTCTGAGCACAACTGGCTACACTGAAACTTACACTGTGCAACACTATACTTGTCTCCTTAGAATTAAGCCCCACTGAGTTCAGTGGGACTTACTCCCAGGTAACCATATACAGAGTTGCAGCTACTGAGCTGAATCTTTCTGGCAGTTTCAACTAGAGTAAACCAATTGGTCAAATGCTGAATGGTAAGTCATCACTTATAAAAATCCTATTGATTTAGTGGGTCTACCCTTATTGCGACTAACAATTTAAGTTTAATTTTATTATCTCTCTTTGGTAATTTGTAGTAGACCTCTTTGTGACCAAAATTCCCAGTGGCGTACCTAGTGTAAACAGTGCCTAGGGCAAGCAGGGAAGTTGTGCCCCTACCTTCTTACCCCTACACCCACCCCTACGTGCACGGCTTTTTTGCACCTGCCTGGCATTGGCACCTGGGGCACATACCCAAATTATCTGACCCTAGATATGCCCCTGAAAATTCCTTCTGCTATTTTTAGAGGAAATTTTTTTTAAAAAAAATCCTCCATCATCCAAAATTACATAAAAATATTCTTCATAGCTGCTTTTCCCTTACTAAAAAGGAGAAAAGCAACACAAAATATTCTGAAGAGACCCTGCAGAAGAGCAAGTGTTTCTGACATTATGCTGTGGCATGCATTACAAATGGTTCTGAAGCTCATAATATGCCTATTTTGGGGGAAAGGCGAGGCAGAGCAATAACATCACTAGAGAAAGAGTGAACAGCCCAGTCCAATTTACATAAATGCACAGCTGAAAATTAGCAAGTGTGAACAAAGAAGATTTGCTTTGTGACTAAACAATAGATTATCATGTACCTTAGGATAAACATATGCAATGTGGCATATTAAAATATACACTGCAAATGATATCAAATCCTGAGTAAATATTATTAAGGCTATGTGTACAACTACAAATGTTTTATAAAGCTTCAGATATGTGATCAAGTGTACACAAATTTGAACCAGACATGAGATCTGGAAATAAAAAAAACTAATATATTGGTGTATGAAGCCAAGATCCTTCTTCCCATTTTCTCAGCTATCAACAAAACAAAGTTTCTCTTTTCTCAATACAAACAACAATGTTCATCTGCTTTTCTGGCCTTCCCACAGTGGGCTTTTGAAAAAAAATCATAATGCTTTCCACACATAACTACATTAAAATAAATAGATGGCTCAAACATAAGGCATGTTTGTTTAGTTGTCCTGATTTATTTTGAAGCCTGAATGAATGAATGCTTTATTTATTTATTTATTTTGCTGGGTGGTGGTGGAAAACAGCATACACATAACCAAACATGATTACACTGAAGTAAAAATGTAATGGTAAGAAAGTATCTTTTAAATTATTCTAGAGATGCAAGTACCTATTTAAACTATGAACAAAATCCACTCAAAATGCAACTAAAAGACAAGAGGTACTCATGCTCTTACAGGCCTCCATGTCACTGTTTACCTTTAAACTCTTCCCAGCTAGAAGCAGGATGTGACGGGCCAGCTGACAAGCCTGACGAAGCCCTTGAATCTGATCTTCGTTCTTAATTTCTATGTAGTCTCCCCAGTCTGGTACAACGCCTGTCGTCACATAGTCTGGCTTCTTTATATGCTTGTAGAAAAAGGAATGAAGTGAAGATCAGAAAACGGAGCATGACAATGGGATCATTTTCTCAGATAGAGCCTCCTGCTTCATGGCAGTTTGCCCTTTCAGTCATAGTAGCGACCTTCCTAAGCCGTCAGGGCAAACCCTCAAGGCTGCCTCAGTATTCCTCCTGCTGCCCTTTTGAACTTAACATTGCTGTTACCAGCAACTCTGATAGTCTGTTAACCTTACAGCACTGAAATTCAAGATACCACAGCAGCTTTTTACTCTGAGACTTAAAACTATCCAAAGCCTCCTCAAAAATCAATGCTTGTTTCTGTTTTGTCTCCTCATTTAATTTTTTTCAAAGCAAATATTTTGGACAGAAACTAGTTAGGATAGTTGGTTTTTCAATGTTTACACAGCCCAAGAGACAGAAATCTTGACATCTTCAATCCTACGGAAAGGGATAAGAAATGAGTCTGAATGAGGAAGAGTTGCTCCAAATCTAAGTTTACTTTAATGTATTTTTATGTTCCTCATGAACACACTCTCCTCCTAACTGTCTGGAAATACACAAACAAATGCAAATGACTCAGCCAGGAAGGCAAAAATGATAGGTGCTATCTTGCTAGGCCTCACAGTTGCCTAGATCAGTGGTTCTCAACCTGTGGGTCCCCAGATGTTTTGGGACTTCAGCTCCCAGAAGCCCTGAGCATTGACCATAGTGGCTGGGGCTTCTGGGAGCTGAAGTCCACAAACATCTGGGGACCCACAGGTTGAGAACCACTGGCCTAGATTATACCAAAGTCTTCCAGTTATACAGAGGCCAGAAAAGTCTTGTGAAGGCCCTTCTCTGTGATTCCTCTGGCAAGGCTACAGATGGAGCGTATTGCCTGGCTAAAAGCTGAGGAAGCCAGCAATAAGGCTTGTGGATTTCATTAGTGAAACCTATACCCTTCGTCTCACAACATGAATGCTGTCGCACTATTGGTGCAGGCTGGGTGCAATTACCCTGTAGGAAGAAATACCACTTCGCTAAGACACCAGCATCTGTATATTCATTATCTGAACTAGAGCCTGATGAGTAGAGACTGTATCTCCCTATGGACACATGGGAATTTTAAAGGCTTTAGATTTCTTCCACTGGAGGATGGGCTGCCGTTTTAGGCCAGGAGCAGGCTTTATCCTAGCCATGTTTCCCATATTGTCACTCTTCTTTTCCTTTCTTGTTTCCCAGACTCTCAAGCCACAGACAAATTGGCCCACAGGATAAATCCTGTCCCCACCCCACCCATGCTTTATTGTAGTGAATATGCTCTTCCTGAACTACGTTCAATCTGGATGCTTGTGCTGACCAGCAAGAAACTGGTCTCTCCTTTGGACTGCAAACAACGCCTACTTCTTCCTCGTTACCGGACTGTACTTCTTTAAATTACAAATGGAGACTGACAGGACTGGTTTCTCTTCTATGCCAATCCCCTACCCTGCAAAACAAATATCAATTTAAAAATTCTTTTATATCAGAAGTGGGCAAAGTATGGCCCACAGCCACATATAGGCTCCAGGACCCTTATGGTTGCCCTCAGAACCCCACAAAAGCTCAAAGCATTGTTTTCCAAAAAAATTTGTTTTGTCCCCAAATGCCTTTATGAGGCATGGAAGCATTTTTGTCATGTTTGCCCCCACTCCAGACCATTTCAGGCCCAGGAAAGGGCTTTAGAAAAAAAAACCCCAGAAGTGACTTCTGACCATTCCCTGTTTTGAAAAAAAGCCTCTTCTAAGCCTAAAATGCCCCACAGTGACCCAAAAACATAGCAAATGCCCTCATGTCCCCCAGAGTGTGCTGAGGGACATTTAGGGGGGTGGAGGAGTACAGCTTTCCAAGGTCTCCTAGGCGATAATATAGCCTCCTAGCCTCCCACAGTTGCCCACCCATGCTGTACACAGAAAACTAGCATATATACCTAGTGTTGCCCAGGATTTTATTTTCTCATAGGTAATACTTGTTAGAAAGATTTGCTATCCTGTGTCTCTAATTCCCCAAACTGTCTTGTCCAGTATCTGTAATTTTTCCCCACATTCCCCAATCCAATCTTCAGTCAGAGTTATTAGCATTTAGAGGTTGGGTTCCTGAGGGAATGCACTGCCCTCCTCCTTGCTGCCAGGCCTCATCTCCACAGCAACTGGCCTATTCAAGACAGAAACAGTTGACTGAGGCCCAAGAGTTCTGTGGCTGAGAATTCTAAAGGCCCCCTCCCTAAACTGCAAGCCCCAGGATTCCACAGAATCTTCTTAGGTAGCCAACCACGAGGTCTTCGCCTGACACAGACAAACTTTGACTTTTATATATTAGACTAGCATGCATGAGGAAAGTTTAGCCAGAGCTCTTCTCTCTCTCACATACTAGTTTCACAAGTCATGAGATTTGGGGTCAGAGGCCTCTTCAGTCATATGATTCCCTCACTTGCAGCTGGAAGTAGTATAGCCCAGTCACAGGCTGATCATACACAAAACTGGGATCTAGGAAGAAAGTGTAGCTGCTAAAGTGCCTGCTCCTTAGGCATGCTTAACAACTAAAATATGTATTGTACTTTCATGGGGACTGCTTTCACTTGTCCTATCTGCCATCTGAACTTAAAAATCAAGAACCATTAAAGAACTGAAGACGTCTGAACACCACCCTGTAGAAACACAGTGCTTTGGTTGTGTGGCTGGCCACAGGTAGCTGACAAAGAAAGAGGCAAATCAGAACATCCTTCTATTTTTTAAAAAGAAAACCTA
The DNA here is from genome assembly GCA_948472985.1 of Iguana delicatissima. NCBI lineage: Eukaryota > Metazoa > Chordata > Lepidosauria > Squamata > Iguanidae > Iguana > Iguana delicatissima. The sequence goes on from CAOKZL010003131.1 coordinate 38,631, forward strand.
TTAGTCATTGAAAACAATTCAAAAACAGTTTATCAGATAACCTGGCCTCCACAATCTATATAGTCATTTCCCAGTGTAACATTCTACTAACATACTTTACTTTAAACACTAGGTGTTAAAGAAAACACTCTATAAAGATGCCAGCGCTAGGTTTTACATTTGAAAATATTTAGGGGAATGCGGGTTGGCTTTCTGTTCTTCCTCTTGAATTCAAAGCATTTATAAAGAAAGCTAGCAACATTCCGAGGACACTGGGTTACATCTGGAGCACAAGCATAAATGCATGGATTCAGAGCATATGTAGTTCTCATGTGACAGACTGGGATTAAGATCTAGAGTCTGAAGTATGAACTTTTCTCACGTCTGAACTTTACTCATAATGTCATGTTGACATTTATGCAAACCCAAGACAAATTCCAACAGTACCTCATCAACAGAAACTACAGATGTGAGAAACATTCAGCATTTCAGAATCCCCACTAAAATGGGGAACAAAGTGCTTCTGTGGAATCATCAGCCATGAGAATTACTAGAAGTCTTCAGTGAGCTACTCTCTTAGCTTCTCTATATATAAATGGGAATTAGAATATTCTATATCACAGAATGGTTTGAAAAGAGGAACAAGTATGCATTTGCAAGCACTTATACATACAAGCATGTATAACACTTCAATGATAAACACCATGTTTAGGTTACGGTATCTTCTATTAAGGCCAGACTCCAGCTGAAAGATGAAGTGGCCATTATCATTGGGAACAGGAGGCTGCTGGTTCTGTTTAGCTTGTTTCTCCTATGCCTGGCTTCTGGAAATGGGGTTATCAGAGGCAGGTGCTCTTGGAGGGATGGAACAAGTAATTCTCTAAGGAAGCCTTCCCAGAGCAACTTATCCCCTGGGACCATGCCAAAAACCACACATAGAACAAAATAGGCTCTTCAGATTCAGCAGCCTTCCACTTTTGACGAAGACTTCATCTCCTTTCCTTTGCTGCCACTGCACCCATGGCCTTCGCCCTTTGTCTATATCACTGATGTCAAAGCTATGTAATTACGCCCAATCACTCAACATGATTTCAGCCTTCCTGTTACTCTTTTACGCATAATTTTGTTCAAAGTTGTTAGAAACTCTAGTAACTCATAGTTACTAAAAAACTGAATTTGTACTTTCAATTAACTATAAAAAAATTAGCAATAAGCATCACCACACATACTTTCTAGGATACTTTTTGAATCCAGAATTCAAAAAGTGAATTATGTTGTTTGTTATTTCATTTAGCTAGTCTTAACCAGTTACAGGAAAGTTATTTGGTAAAATTTATAGTTGAACAACCAAATGATTTTAAAAATTGTTCCATTTTAGTTGGACATAAACTAACAAAGCCAGAAATATTTTTAGGCATGTCATGTTAAAAATATGAAGTGAAAGAACAATTTTTTTCCCCTCAGGTGTGGTCAGCTGATTTCATTTATAACCAACTGCACAATATCATTCCATTTTTTTTAAAGTAAGAGACTACCACCAACCCCATCACATTTTGATCATGGCAGCTGACAAAGCGTCAAATTTAAACTGAAAAATGGCTGAAAAATTGCTTTGGTGCTCTCTTTTGCATAGCAGGGAGTAGAAAACTTTGTGCACTAGTGTTCCAATATCAAATCCCCAGTCCTGGTAACAAGACCGTGATTTAACTTCTCAGCTGCTGGGGATGAAAGGGCTTGGTCACTGTGCAGTCAACCTTTATATTGACTGGAGAAAAGATCAGATAAAATAAATTACAGTACCTTAGGAACTGGATGAGCCGGAGAAACTATAGCTGGCCAGACTACACTATAAGCAGCATTTCTTTGTCTACAGAAAAAGAGATATCTTCTTTGATGAACGCTTGAGTGCTTGTGTAAGTAGATATGATCAACTGATGAAAAGAAAAGTCGCTGACGGCCAGCCACGCAACCTGTGGATTGAGATATATAGGCATATGATGTCTTCATTACAGGATTAGTTAAGTAGCTTTTCATTACCACATTACTGAGTTATAATAATATTAAACATATGAGTAAAAACTAAGCCGTCTAGAAAGTTCTGCTTTGCTGTATCTTTGGGTGCAGTGTGTATACAATCACAGAATAGTATTGCTGGAGGTTACATGGAAATTTTCTAGTGGCCTCAATAGATGGTTATCCAGTTTTAGGAAATTCACCCACAGAATAGATTATCAGGAATTACAACCAGCAATGTTATACAATGCTCTAATGCAAGATCAGGAGAATGCAAAGTACAATCATTTGTCACAGTTCAGTTTACCATATCTAATAGGCTCAAAGAACTCTGCTTTTCCATTATGCTATAAAGGGTTAACAGAAGTTCTTCAGGGCGACCAACCAAACCCTTTTAAAATGTCCTCTTGCCTAAAAATGGAAACTAAGTATCTCCTTGACAAAGGAGGAGATGTGTGGCTCCACCTCCCTTCTTTCACTTACCTAGATCAGCCAAAGCAAATGCATGGAAATACGTTTTCCTGTCATCATGCTGAGAGCCAATGTGGTGTGGTAGTTTGAGTGTTGAACTACATTCCTGGAGACCAGGGTTCAATTCCTGCTCAGCCATGGAACCCACTGGGTGACCTTCGGTGAACCACATAGTCTCAGCCCCAGAAAACACCATGATAGGTTCGCCTTCGGGTCCCCATAAGTCTGAAACTACTTGAAGCCACACAACAACAAAACTCAATCATTGTGCTAAACAAGGAGCTTTATCTGGGAGATTCACTCTTTCCATTGTAAAGATACTACAAAATGCAAAGAGGGTGATGGAGAGACTAAAAAATAGGTCAGAGCAAAGGGCTAGTAAGAATGGTAGGAATGAATAATACTGTTAAAGTAACAGACAATACTGAATAGAACAGCCAGAATCTGAGTGTGCTCGAAGTAATAAAAAGGATCCACTCTTCAAAACTCAGAAAGGAAAACAAGAACAATGAAGGTGTGATATACAGATATTCTTTCATTTCATTAAGCGGGCTTATCTTCTAATTAACCATTAGGCCAAGTACCCTATACTGTCACTATCTTAAGCACATTTGCTAGGGAGTAAGGCTCATAGAAGTCAATGCAACTTAATTCTGAGTAAGCATACTTAAGATCAAACTGTACATCTTTGTCTCAAGATATTTGTTTTGGAATTATTCTAATTAATTTTCACAGAATAGATTGTCTACCGAAGACCCCAAATACAAACCATCTGCATTTTCCAGTTTATAAGAACATCCAGCTCTTGGGAACAAGTTCAGTGACATAAATAATTTAAAACGATTTGATACATGGCGTTAACTCCATGTTCATTCTGGAGTTTATCTTATTTACATCTTTCTGTCCAGTTCAGGGGTTCATATCCAATGTTTTTAAAATTTTAGTTTTTGAAAATTTAAGGGAAGAGGGCTTAGGTTTTGTTTGTTTTCTTCAGGGACGCCCGCTTTTTGGCTATAACCGTTTTCCTCCTACAAAATATACTTTTTGTAACTATGGCAGAGACATTTTCCCCTCTACATCTATAAAATATTTGGCTTCCTTTGTGCTCCCTCCCTCCCTCCTGCGCTGCCCAGTATTCCACAGGATGTATGAAATGCAGAAGCCTGGCTTCACCCATTTATTTTAATTAGAACAGTGGGACCACTCCTTTCAGGAGCCCAAAAAGTACAGAACAAAAGGCCTGACTGAATAGAAGCTGCCATTTTAAGAATTTCTGCAGGGTTCATAATGTCCTTCCCAGATTTTGACAAGTGGCAAGTAAGCGAAAATTGCTTAGATTTGTACAGCACCTCAAGGAAAGGCAGAGGCCCAACATATTACCAGCAACTTTCTTCTCTCCATTATTCCACAAGTACAGTATATGGACTAATGGGGCAGGAATGGAGCACGAGCGCTTAAATACAGCTCCCACAGGCAAGCCTGAAATATATTGAAGATACACTCTGGTAATGAAGGAAAAGAGAACTGGTTCTTATGTTATTTTGACAGATTTTAGGATGACTTCATGTCTGTAACAGACTCATTGTAATGTAACTCTAAGGTGAAGAGTTCACAGGTCTCTGAGGAACATAGTAGCATATATAGGCATAGGACTTTATCACACACACAATCAGTTTGTTGCACAATTGCACCGCCCAAGTTCTGTGTTTGATCTTTCCTTATCACACAATGTCATGACACTCACATTGTTGCATTACATTCCCATCATTACTGAATCACATCTTTCCATTGACAAGAAAAACCCGTTAATGGCTCCAATATCACTGCCATTCCACTACTTCTTCTTGGTGCAATCGCTTCATTTCACTGAATTTCTGATATTCTGGCAGTCACGTGGTATGAGTAGGCATAGTTCTCCTCTTCTTCCCCTCCCTAATACCCAAGCAGGGTGAAATCACTCCGTTTCTGGTGTCCGGACAAAGAGGACATCGTGGTGCACAGGAACAAAGTTGCCGCTATTCTGTTCCCTGCTGAACTTATTGTTTTGCCATAATTGCACAGTTGTGCTATTGTGGCAGTGAGCAGCATGCAGCAATTACACAATTATGGCAAAACACATAAATAAATACATACCGGGGAACCAAAATTGTGCAATTGTGGTAAAAAAAACAACAACAGCATGCATGGGCTACATAGCATAAACATGGGTAGGAAGGCAGGGGTCAACAAGGCAGTGTGGAAGATTGATTGTGGGAATGTTCATCACCAAAGTGGCACCAGAGCGTTATTGCAGAGAAGGTGTGAAAGTGATTGTTTCGATACCATGATGTTTCCATTTGCTTAAACAACATGATTGCTGCAGGACAACAGGCTGATGTGATAAAGCCCATAATCTCTCATAGATACATACAATCTGGGCAACCATGGAAGAGACTTGTATTAGCCCATGCTTGAACAAACAGCCAGTCTGAAATGCAGCCCTGAAGACACACTACTTGCCAGATCCAGTTATGTAGGCACAGGGTACTTTCATATGGTGGGCTCCTAAGTAGTGTCAATCAAAAGGCACTGAATGTCCACACTAACTTTTCTCCTGTAATGAACTTCTCCTTTTTGTATGATGAAAGGACATAACAAGCACTGGGGAAACGGGGACAAGTTACAAAGGAAAAACACTGTTATCTCAACCTCTGCCCTATGGAATTCCACATCTAAGGTATAAGGACAGTAGGACAAAAGGATCATGTAGAAGGACCTCAAATCCAAAGAAACAAGAGCACCACAGAAGGGCTAGCTACCTCCAGTTGCACTGGTGGTTAGAGGAAATGGTGGGGAACTACAAACACCTTGGGCATGTGAGCTAAAGGATTTTGGGAGTTGTAGCTCAAAAAAAGAACTTTCCCAATATCTGGAAAGCAGAAACAGCAGCAGAGGCAAGAGGTAGTGTATTATGTTATGGCATCCTTTGGTACCTCTTGCTCCCTCACTTCAGAAGGACTTTCTAAGGTACATTGTCTTCTTGTTCTTTCTTTTACACCAGCTGCCTGTTTTTCCAACACCTTGTTTACTCAACTGGGAATGTGGTCTTTGCTTCTTTCGTCATCATCAGAGCAGCTACCATGGTTCTGAGCCAAAGGAACCTTAAAAAGCATCCAGTGACCACTAGCCCAACAACAGTAAAAAATAGGCACACTCTCATTAAAGACAGATTCTTTGATTATTTTGCACTAGTGGGTGCCATAATTTTGACAGGGCACTATTGTATTGATTTGTCAGATTACTGGTTAATTAGCCAAAAGGTTAATGACAAAAAGAGCATTTGTAAAATGTTGCCCTTAAAGAAGAAATAAACAACTTACACTACAATGCATTTTAAGAGTAAAAGCTGTGTTTTATTGCCTTCAGTGCAGCATGTCTTCCTCAAGCCTATGATTCCATTTTAACTGCCATGGCAGCATTTTATGGAATCCTGGGATTTAGAGTTTTATGAGGTATTTAGAATTCTCTACTAGAGAGTTACTGTGTCCCACCAAACTATTAGTCCCAGGATTCCACAAGATGCAGCCATGGCAGTATCATAATTTTATAGTATGAAAGGGCCCCAGATTGCCTAATTTAGAGACCTAATCCAATCTCATGGCTGTTTGAAGGTATTTATGATTATAACCATTTCTGAAAGCACTGCTTTGCTGTGTACAGCATCCTTTACATTATTATTTCATTCTTCTCACAAACAACCTATGAGTTTAACCCTCAACCTTGGGACAATAGGCCTAAACAGGAATGAAAGTTATGTAATAAAACAAATTTTAAAAGCTGCCCATGCAGTTATTGCTTGAGAAAGAAATCAAATTGGAATGAGTTTTATTTGTTAAAATATATAAAAGAAGCTACATTATTTGATTTCCTTGGGGAAAAAAGGTTAAAGTATAGTGGACAATATAGTAAAGAACCATGGAGTGATAAAACGAAATTGGTGATTCAGAAAGCAAAATTAAAATCAGGGTATGAAGATGTGATAAATTTGATTAAGGTTATATCTCATATCTCTGAAAATGCTTCTTGATACAAAAGTGGCCTTGATTCTCTGTTAGCCATTTGTGGGGCGGAGGGATGTATAAGTGGGAAAAAATGCTAATTTTTTTTCTTCTAATAATATTGTAATATAGCACATACTAAAGTATATTAAGTATGTGATTTATAGTAAAACGGGAAAAAACTAGCTTAGAAATGAAAAAAAAAACCCACTGTGAGTTTGGCAGGGGATGGACTTTCCCCAGTGTCTCCTTTGTGAGTTTTGAAACCATTCACTGTATACAGTGGATTACAGCCCTCTATGCTCCTCCATACACACATACCTCTGATACCTTAACTTCTGCCCAACTTTGTATTTTTGCCTTTTAAAAAAATACTATCACTATTACTATTACTGCCTTGCCAAAACTTCGGTGTGTCAGGCACAACATGTAAATATTCTTAATTTCTAGTCCTCACAAACTTTTCCATCATTGTTAGGAAATACTAATATATCTTCTATCTCAGTCATAGACAGTTAAGTCTTCAGTTCAAGTTTTCTTTACTTTCAACATAACAAGCCATGATGAAGTCTCTGAGGAGACAGAAGAAGGTGGGCTTAATTTTGGGGGGGGATGGGTGGGATGGAATCAGTGTGATTGTTTGGCTGTGCTGTTTTAAAGGGTTGTGTGGGGTGTTTTTGTTGCTCTCCCTGAGCACAGGGTCTAAGGGGGCAGGGCTTCTGCTAAGTCACTGACTTAGTGGGGCAAGGAGGAGCTAGCAGCCACTAGCTGTATATAATCTTTGGAGCTCAGTCTCTCAGGAGACTGAAGAAGGTAAATGTGTTTATCATTCAGGGATGATTGTCTGGCTGTGCTATTTGGATGCTTGTGTGCATGTTTGCGGCTAAAAAGGTCTAAGAAAGTAGGGCTTCTCCTGAGTCATTTACTTGGTTGGGGGTGGAGATAGCAGCCACTAGCTCCATACGGCATCTGCCTTAGTCTCTGGAGCTCAACAAATAGGAAGAGCAAAATTGGTATTTTTGTTCCCCCTGGATATTTGTGAAGGAATTTGAGAGGGAGGCCTGGAAAGTCCATGTTGCCAGCACAGGATGATGAACATGCATGTAGACAGAGTTGTTGCAGTAACATGCAACATCTATGTCATGCTTGTTTTCTTGCCAGAGGACCTGCAAGGCTGTACCTACAGCAAATGAAAGCAGGTTGCCACTTTGGAAGAGAAAGTACAGCTGCAAGCCCGTATATCTACTCTTTGACTTACCAGGGAGGATGAAACTTTTTTGGAAAGATTGGAACAGACTAGCCTGGAAAGATAAGACATGGATAGAAGCACTTCTGCCAGTTCCCAGAAGAGATGTGTGGCTCTAGTAGGTGATACCTTGAAAGGAACAGAAGTATTGGTATATAGGACTGATAAAATGTCTTGAGAGGTATGCAATCTCCCAGGGATGAAGATCTATAATTAGATGGACTGACAAGACTCATCAAATCCACCAACAACTACCCTTTCCTTCCAATCCATGTTGGAACCAATAATACTGCAAGATATAACCTTCAACATATTGCAAGGGCTTGTGAGGACTTTGGGATAGAGGTTGTTATTTCATTGCTCCTTCCTGTTGAAGGCTGTGGGCTGGAAAGAGGGAGAAGAATACAAGATGTGAACAACTGGCTCTGCAGATGGTGCCATAGGAAACGATTTGGCTTCTTGGACCATGGTCTGCATTTTCATGAAGAAGGGCTCTTGCAAGAACTAGACTGCACCTCACAGCAGATAGTAAGAACATATTTGCTGGGAACCTTGCAAACCTGATCAGGAGTGACTTAAACTGAGTTACACTGGGGAAGGAGACAGTACTCCAGAGGGCAGAGGACCACCTGCACTGGAGACAATAGCCTCAATGATACAGGGGAAATTGAGCCAATAATACATAAACCTAGGAATAGTAGGAAAAAACAAGGAATCAACTGGAGAGAATGAGCCATGGACTTAGGTCTCTACACTACTGCAGAAAGCATGGGAAATAAACAAGATGAACCTGAACTCTCAACACAGAAAGACTAATGTGATGTAATAGGCATCACCAAAACCTTATGGGATGATTGGAATGTAGAAATTGATGGATATAATGTATTCCAAAGAAATAAACCAAACAGAAGAAGAGCAGGAATAACATTGTATGTCAAGAATGTGCACACCTGTGAGGAGATCAATGACTTAGAGCATGGAAAACAGGTTGAGAGGATTTGGATAAATATTACAGGGGAGAGAAACAATAGTGACATCATTGTGAGGTTTTACTATAGGCCCTCAAACCAGACTGAAGATTTGGATAATGCCTTCCTAAAACAAATAACCAAATATTCAGAAAGGAGAGATATAGTCATAACGATAGACTTCAACCACCCTGATATTTGGCAACCAGTAATGTAAGGTCCAAAAATTCAACAGCCTCATCAAATTTGCAAATGACACCAAATTGAGGGAGGCGGGTAATCCCAGAGGAAAGGATCAAAGTTCGAAATTATCTTGACAGATTGGAGAACCGGATCAAAACTAACGTCATTGTTTTGATAGATACTACATCTAGGCAAGAAAAATGAAATGTACAAATACAGGATGGATGATACCTAGCTTGGAAGCAGCATGTACGAAAATTATCTCAGGGTCTTAGTAGACCATAAACTAAACCTGAATCATCAGTGTGAGGTGGTGGGCAAAGAAGCCAATGAAATTTTAGGTTGGACCAATAGGAATATAGTGTCCACATCAAGGGAAGTAGTAGTGCCACTTGATTATGCTTTGGACAGAACTCACCAGGAATGCTGCATCACGCTGTGGACACCACATTTTAAAAAGGACATTGACAAACTGAAACACATCCAGAGAAGAGTGACCAAGATGATCTTAGGTCTGGTAACCAAACCTTATGAAGAATGGCCTAGGGAGTTGGGCATGTTTAGCTTAGAGAAGAGAAACCCTTGTTCTGAAACCAACTTGCCTCACTTAACCATACCTAAAGCTTGACCCCACCACTGACATAGGATGGTTAACACTCTTCTCCTCCATGACCTAAATATCAATTGGTAAAAGGGACTGGGGAGCAGGGGAGGTTGCATGTCCGCAGCAGGCACAGGCCAAGACCAAGGTCAAAATAGCTGGGGCCAAAACAAAGTGAGCAGGACCAAAATTCTTACCAACTTATCAACCAAGCATATAAAACACAGCTTAGTTCCATGCATGTCTTCTTAGGACAAAAGGTAAGTAAAACAGCTTCCCTGCTGACAAAGCCCAGCTGAATTTCATGCAGGGGATTTAAAGTGTAAATATCTCCTACTGTGGGATGAAGATTCTCCATCCCTGCCATATAAAATCTCTTCAGATTATTTCTCAAAGTTTTTCTTAACACTACAATGACCCCTCCAACCCAATGTGAGGTTAGGTGTACATGGAAGCAAGGGAGACATGTGCACAAGGATGCTGAACATGAAGTTCCTAGCGTCAGGTCTTTGGATCTAGGACTTTGGGCTCTAGGTATAGCTTCCAGACATCTATACTGTGACATGCATGCCCAGTGTACCCCAAAGGATAGCCAGCATAATAAATTTTGATTGTACTAATTATGTATTCTAAGGAGTCAATACTGATTTCCCTTTGAAGAGTGCAATGGTGGTGGCATGTAATTGAGAGTTCCAAGCAGTTTATGAGTGATAAACTGAACACAACACAGCTGCACACAACAGCATTGGTTTTGCTTCTACAGTGCCAAAGCAGCCACTGTTGGAGAAGGGCTATGCTGCTATCCTCTTTGATGATAGAGACTTTCTTATTTAAATCAGCATTTGTTTTGTGAGTTTTATTCACTGTTTTACATGATACACACAATATTTTATATGCTGTATCTTTACCTATTTTTTAAAAATAATATTTTTCTTTGTTCATTCTATTGGATTTTATTGGATTTAATTGTTGCAGTATTAGCTGCTCCAGGCAGTGTACAAGTACCAGAATGGCAAGAACGTAAGTTTTTGTATGAAATAAAATACCTCAGTTAACAAAGCCTCTGATAAAGAAGCTTCTTTTTTATAGTCTTTATGCAGGAGCTAAGCCTAGCCTCCCTTTTCTTGTCTTCTGCCTAGTTGGATTTATTTTTATTTTTATTTTTTTAGCCCTGGCATTGGGATGATGGTGAAGGAGGGCTGGGTTGCAGCAGTGTGTCTACAGTGAACCATGCAATAAAGATTGACCTGGAAAAGAAAGAGATTTTACTCTAAGTGATCTTACTGTAGGTGTCTGTGCTTACATACCACAGGTAAGGTAAGCAGCTGCCTCCAGAATCACATGCTGAGTGTGTGTGAAGAGCAAAACAGAAAGAAAAGGAGAACGAGATTAGCCTAACTCATCAGCTACCCTGTTATGTTGAAAAAGCATAGATCTATAAGTTTTGCCACCAAAATGGAAATCATAAGAAAAATGGAGGCTGTTAAAAAAAATTATCCACATACATTTTGGAAAAGCTTTCCAATGGTCTCTAGAAGATTCAAAATGTTTTTGTTTACTGTACTCAGGCAAGGCTTAGCTGTCCTGTTGGCTGCATTTCACATGAACATGATGTTAGTTCTAAATAAAAAGGTTTCTGAAAGGTGTTGAACTGCTGTTCTTTTTTGTGGTATAGGAATCCGTCCTTATTCTTTCCCTGTTATTTCTACTTCTGGTAACAGCGTTTCTGTTAAAAAAGTAAAGCCTAGGAATATAGCTGTTTTGTTAACTGAGTTATACCTATATACACAAGCAGTGTATACAGTTCACACAAGGATTGTGCTTGCTAACACTGGAAGATGGAGTGCAGTCCAACTGCCTGCAGCATCACTGAAATATTCTGGATGGGAACTGCTTTCAGTGAATCAATAAAATCTACAGTCAACTTGATAAACTGATAGAAGGCATGCAGGTGTTCATCTAACCAGGGTAGACAACCTGCCATCCTTTCAATTTTGTAGCCCTTCAGATGTTGCAGTTCCCATTAGCACTAGCCACTATATCTAAGGGTAAGGATGAAGTGATGGGAGTTGCAGTCTCACAACTGCTGGAAAGCCACAACTTGTCCACTCTATCTATAAAAATCTTCCTCAAAAAAGAATGTATGCAGCTCCATTGAACCCAAGGTTGTATGTATATTATACTATTGAGCACCATGGGGTTGTATAAACACACATGGGATGACACTGTTGTGATTTGGGCTGCACTGATTTATTCATCATGGAAGCGTACTTCAGCATTGGCCAGGAAGGCACTTGCTGTCAATGTAACCAACCCCACTGTACACAGATGTTTAAGGAAGGCCCAAAAATGGAAAGAAGCATAATTATCAGTTATACGACAAGAGGCTAAGTGGGCCAATACTGCCAAAAATTGAGAGAACTTCAGTATGATTAAAAACCCTGTTCAGATATATAAAATTGAGAGAACTTCAGTGTGATTAAAACCCTGTTCAGAGCTTGCAATAGTTATTTTTAATTATAGTAACATCCAGAATTCTCATGTCCTGGTGAGGATTATGGGAATTGTAATCCAAAGGATAATGCTACCTGCCAAGCTCTGATCTTGCTTCTGTCAAGCCAAAATGATGGTTGAGTTGATCAGTAAGGATGGCCAAGCAATCTACAAATGACTTGTATAAGTCTAGATACTCAAGCTGAAACAAGAGGAAATTCACCTCTGTTCATGTCATGATTTTTTGTAACAACCACAAATTTAACATTCAAACTTCTTTTACATTTTTCACTGCTTTGCCTGCCTTCAAAGGGACTTCCTCTGAAACATGAATAATAAAATAATGGGATAACACATCATAATTATTCCAGTAACAGTTCCTTCTATGCCAGAATTAAGCAGAAACCTATTTTGTAAGAGCCTACCCTCTGCTCTGCTGTGAAGTGAGGTGACAGAGTGCTGGGGTGTGCCGAGGACTTCAAGAACTGACACAAACTGGGGCGGGGGGGCTTAGATATAGGGAAAAGCTGGCATCATTCCCTGGTGTAAAGCAGTAACATATCAACACTGCTATTCTAAGCACAAAAAAGGAGTGCTGCATGAGGAGGGCTAGGGGGATTCTGGGAGCCATAGTCCAAAAAAGTAACTTTTCAAATCTCTGCTGATGCTCCATCCTATCATGCCCTCAGCTCCCTCTTGCGTCTGCTCTAAGTTGTAGCAAGTGTTTACCCTCCTTCCTTCCTTTGAATGGAAAGCGGAGATGGCTTGCAACCCGAGCTCATGTGTCTCTTTTAGGATGCTGCGGCAGCTGTTGTGTGGCACAAAACAGAAATTTGCACTGCAAGGGTTAGAGACTATGATTGGATTTGGCAGCCTAGTCTTACAACAAATGGAAAAATAAACATGTGTGAAATAACACCTTAACTAATTTCCCCTACACAAACATAAAATACAGCCAAAGAAAACACAATTAAAAAGACTATGCAAGGGAAATTAATATACACTGAGTTTTCAGCACAACTGAAAGCTTAATCTGCATTATCATGTTTTCTTAATGTATACTTCCAATGTTCATTTTAAAAAAAAATTCCAAATCTACTCTTTGTTCCTAACCTAACATTCACAGCCAATTTGATACACTAACATCATCAATCACTAGAGACAAGGAACCACTGGCTGTGCTCCCCAAGTCAGTTCACACAAACCATACCTCCCTGCACATTTACACACATCTAAGACAGCGTCAAATTCTGTTTACTTCTGTTTATTCTATTGCTGACAGCTCCTCATGCAATAAACCATTTAGTGTCCTAAATGTACCTTTCAAGCAGGATGAAATACTGGTTTAGAAACTGAATGAGGTATGATATATACTTAAGCTTACTAATTTCTCAGCAAAACTGACTGACTGCTACTGAGTACAGTTTTAGTTTAGAAACATTGCCATAGAGTAATGGCCGTAAGCTTAACAGGGTGGAGGAAATCTAGCTTTGTCTAGGATAGACACTCTTCTTAATGTTGACCATTTCAGCACTTTTCCTTAATGAAAAAAAAAAAAAAATTACAGTGGAAATTTTGATAACTAAATCAGACCTTTAAAATGGTCTGTATTATGAATTATCAACATTCAAAACACAACAAAAGAATCCCACCATCAGCTGGTGGTTGCCATTTGCTGCTTGAAGAGAATGATTTATAACCACGGTCAATCAAAGTACATGGCTTTTATAAGTGCTGGACCCTATCAACATATCTTTCCATTATATTACCTAGTATTTAGTAAAGGAATTCCCCTCTTCAAACCCTCCTCCTCGCCCCCCAATCTTTGCTGAAAACAGCACTTGATTTTCTTTTTACTGAGTCAGCTAAGGAGGCTGAATGGAGGACTGGACTAATGATGATGGGGTGGGAAGACTATTTTAATTTTACAGCAGGCAGCATGCCCCACATTTATTAGCCTCCTTATTGCAGGTCTATTTTAATTATTATCTGTTCACGCATGCTACACTATATAATGAAATGCTCCCATTTCACTCACTGAGTAGTAAGGATTTTTATGTGTACATCCATAATGACCCTTAATTAAGCTGATTTTAGTAATTCAAATGTGACTTTTCTTCCGGTCAACAAGATCCAACCCCCCTCCCCGACCCAAGAGAATGGTTGGCAATGATTCCTTTTAAAGTGTTTCTTATTTAACAGTATCAGAAATAATTGTGCTACATTTTAGAGTTGCAACTTAGCCCGTCCATAACAGAACTAAAGTCCACATTATTTTCAATACACATTAGTGCAAGTGCTCTCATGTTTCGTGAAGCTATTAAATCATGTTTAGTTAACCTTTAAATCAAGCTGTTGAAAATCTGCCACAGCAGAATTCATAGTGTAAATAAAGGCAAGAACTAATTAAATAATATCTATTTTATATACCTACAGAGAGAAAAGAGAGAGAAGCATTTGAATATTACGAAATACTAATTGCATTTGTAATACAAGTTACAAATACCAATTATGTACAAAATACCAAACTGTTTATAATAAAAGATTGAATTAATATCTGGTACAAAAGCCCATTAAGCTCTCATATGTAAGCAACTGATTGCTGGGTGAACTGCATTTTGCTTAATCAAGCATAAAATGATTAGCTATTTCCAAGATTGTTGGGCTGACTTATAACAAATATTGTTTAATTGTATTTGTTCTGATTTCAGAATTGTTTAGTGATTAAGGAAAATTACTAATTTTTGAACTCCTATTGTAATATTTTTATTTGTTTAGCACATTTGGGACTGGACAGAAAGAAACAGGCAACCATGTTCTTCTGCTTCCTATTTTTAAGTTCTAAAATTTTGTTCCTCTGTGAATTGTCAGGCAACTTGAAGGTACATACATACAAACAAATTAATTTGGGTTTGTATATTTTATATAAAACATATAAAAACATATAGAAATGTTATCTATTTGTTTCTCTCTCTTTTGGAACAGATTTAAAGTTTTGCATTTCTAACCAGTTGAGGAAAAAAAGGAGATTTTGAACTCTGTCAAGTCAAATCGGAGTGTGTAAGTTTTTATTCTTAATTTCAGACTTTTCAAAGGTATTTCAGTGGTTCAGACTGTGCAAAATGAACAGATTTTTATGAAGGAAAAATCCAAAGCATGTTGTGATATACTGAAGTTGCCACATCGATATAGTAGGGGGCACGGGGAGAGAGAGACAGGATGCACATGTGCTTGAAAACTTCACCATCATAAGATTAAAGGTTCTTTGCAAACCTGTGTAACCTGTGCAAGAGAAGAGAGGCTTACATTTCACATGCAATAACCTGTGCGTTGTCAGAAGAAAAGAACAACACAAGGAGTGCCTCGGGCAGAAGCTTAAATTGATTGGGCAAAAAAGGAAGACAAGAGCTCTTGAAATTAAACAAAAGCAAATTCATTCCAATGACAGATGTTGGTTACATCAAAGCAAGCATACAACTTCTCCTTAGCCGCCAGCTAATGCCACCTCATGATTTGTACCCTCAGAAACAACTATATCTTTAAGCAATGTTACTTGTATCATCTATTTCTAAAAAATGAATATAAATGTTGTGAAAGAAGGACCTTGAATGTGGAGGTTTAATCAAACAACGTGTTCACATAGTCATGTCTCCACACCCGTAGGCTGGTCACGCCATCCTCAGCCTTTTACTTCCAGGGGTTAACTGCTCTGGCAGCCAAATAAAACACTGCGAGAGCGATGCAATTACAGATATAGTCAAAGGCCAGGCTCTATTTTGAAATCTATTTGCACAGACAAGGTCTTCCAATTTAACTTACAGGAAACAAGCTGGTAAAGTGACTCTCCGTCTCTCCAGATGGTTTCCACCCTTCTCCTTCATGGCCGGAAATCATGGCTATAGGACAGGGTCCTCAGAAGAAAAGTTTAGCCGCAAGGAAGACAATTCTCATGTGTTCCTTCCCTTCTCACCCTGCCCCCACCACAACCCTCCACAAATACTAGTCTTTAAAAGCCCTACCTTGACCACCCCTGAGGCCTGCAACAACAGGCAGGAACTTCTTCCTTGTTCTGTTTGCTTCTTTTGTGAATCTAAACTAAGCTACCAAAAGGAATAACTTCCTAGCAAACCTCTTAACCTTTCATGACTTCACAGACTTCTGCCTCCACCCCCACTTTTTTTTTGGACTATGAAAAACTTGCATGTATAATTTATACAATAAGATTCCTTAAGTTGCAGGCTTTAGAGATTTGCAGTGCTGCCTCTAGATCTAGTGTGGTGGTAGTGATGATGGGTAATATACCCTCAGTGGAGTCTGCGTCTCTGAGTGGGACCACCACATAATTGCCATTCACAGCTAACTCTGTGACTGTGATTCATTCTTTTGTTCAGTGTCCAATCCACACAACTGCCCAGGGGAAAAGCGCAAGGCAAGTGGCAGGTGCTGCCTCAACTCTACAACTTTCTCACTTTTCACAAATTTGGAGAGAGCCAAAGACACCAATAACAGCAACAGCAGCTCCAGAAGTTGCCTCCAGGGGTCAGCAGTAGGTCTCCTGCAAAGGTGTGGCCTTTGGCCACTGTCCTACACAATGTCAATCCTTGTGTCCCGTTACAGACAACATGAAATGTCTCTTTGTCGTATATTCTCTGTGATACTACATTCATTATATGTTGAGAGTAGAGGATGGTGGCAAATGTTGAACATTTATGAGTTAAAATAAACAGTGGCTTGCACTTAAACCTGGACTGTATTTGTCACTGGTCAGCTTACACAAAGTTAAGCCAGTCAATATCTTTGGTAGTCCAAAACAATATTGAATGGGAGGAAATGTGAGTTACTACCTACTTAGCATATTTAGGACTTCACCCTCAGTCTCAATTCCTCACTTATTCAGTAAGTGGAAAAGTAGTAAGCTGCCTCAGATAGTCAGTAAAAATGTATATGCACGGGGGTGGCTGCTTCTGTAACTCCATCCTTACCAAGCAAATCTCCATTGGTTCTGTTTCTTGGTGTGACGCCATAATGCATATTATGGAAATGTATACATGCAAATGGACATGGAAATGGATACACACACATGTGCAAATCAAAGAGCACACACTGCTGTCAAACCCAGGAGCAGAACCCACAATAGGGGATTCACATATCATAAAGGTAGAACAGTTGAGACAGGAGCTAGCATGGCCTTCAGTGGCTCTTTCTGAGCTCTATGAGACAAAATACAGGGGACCACAAAAGAGGATGAAATATCTGCACCCCCATGGTGTGGTCTCCAGGCTCAGCTCCTACTCTTTTGCTTTCTCCTAAATAATTCACTCATAGACGGATGAAAAAATAAAATAAATCCCTCCAATATAGCCTACATGTAAGTAAAAATACCAAAATAAAACCAGAGTAATACAATACGAAGTCAAAAACTCATCATAATCATTCCCACAGGGTGGTTGCTGTTAAATGCAGGCAAGGGGTGTTATTTCATAAGCTGAAATAAGAGCCTCAGAGAAGTCTTAACATTATTCAGGGCACTATGGACAACTATTAGAAATCTCTCATTCTATAGGTTATGTCTTCCACATTTGGTGACTGCTGAAATGGTGGGGGTGGGGGGAAATCTCTCTCAATATGGTTCTTTGCTATCATGTTGCTTTGGCTGCCCTAGGTAAATTAATACCATGTTGCACTAGCTACTCTAGGTGAATTTTTCTTGTTTTACATCAGTGAATTAAAATGTGCCCTTCCACATTATGATATAATGAGCAGCATAACAATACAGATTAAATGATCAATACATTAAGTGGATTATATTTCCTCTCTTTTCCAATGGCTATCACTTTTCTTTCCTTTTATCCTTCACATCTGTGACTCTGTTACTCTGCTCTGTTCTCTGGAACGCAGGAACGATCACCAACCCAATAAGCCATTAACCTGTTCCACAGCACCTCCTCCCAAACTGGTTGTGTCCCCAAATTTTCTCTTTAAGTTAAATAGGCATCTCCAGAATTTTGGCCCTCCACATATTTGTTTCCACAGTTGGTACATACCTGGATATTGTATATTTTTTCAAATTTTTTTTACAACATTTTGGGAGACAAACTAAAGTAGATAATTGGAGACTGGACTTTTTGGACAGTGTGTCATTAGCTGAATCTGAAGTAGGACAGAGTGTTGTGCTTGCCATAATACAGGGACATGCTTTCCCTCTCCCTCCATCCCATTCTATGCCTTGTTGCATTCTTGGCTTAGTTGATTGAGCAAGGAAGTCTGAAGCAGAGCACTGGGAAGGTAAGCAGAAATAATTGCCTAAGTATATCAAAGCCATGTCCATTGGCTTTCTCGTGCTTGTCAAGGGTGGAACAAGTCCCTGCTCTCATACCACATGTGGTAGTCACACAGCAGGTTGGCCACCCATGGTGTTAAACAGAACGACAATCTCACCTAATAGGCATGTTCTCATGACCACACACGTTGATTGAAGTATCAGAAAGATAATTTAGCATGGACATTGCTAGGGGTCCTGGAGAGTCTGAAATTGAACAGGACCTGTCTGGACACTCTCCTCTGTGAACATCAAGTTTCACTACTAAGTTAAGCTAAGCACTGTTTACCAGTACAATGCAAATAAAAAATACTGGTGATTCAGTCAACAACTCTTATCATATCTCAGCTATCATCTTCCACAACTACTGATGAAGATTCTTTTAATTTCCTCAATTCAGTCTGCATATCAAGATCACAACATATCTGAGAATTATGAAATTTTATCATTCATTGGAGAATGCAAATCAAAGAGACATGATGATGATGACGATGACGATGATGACAATGACGGTACTGATAATAATTATGCTGCCCTAGAAGAAGTTAAGTCGGAAAAACTTTGGAGAATCAAAATGCTACTAAGTATAGGACGGATGACTGCCTGAGGGGACTCTTGTCCAATAATAACAACATTCAAGCAATAGCGCCTGGGTCATGACAAACCATGACCCCTTCCCTAGAGCTCTTTCAGGAAGTTGGCTTGGAGCCACCTTTTATCAATAGCAATTCATACTGTGAAGCTTTAGCAAGGCTAGAGAAAGAGAGAAGACATCTCATTTTACACCCTTAAAAATGAACCCCAAAATCTTCCAATGATGATAGCCCTGGCAGTTGTACATCTAAAAAAAAAATCAAAATAAAGAGACAGCAAGATCAGTTAAATTAGTGCTTCACTGAGCAAAATGCTGAAGCAGCTAAGACATACATACAGAACAAAAACAGAGTGAAGTATTATGAACCTATTCTATTCATTCATCCTCCAAAGGGCTTTATTGTCTATTAATAAGAGTGTGACTAGATGTAATGCACTATTTTTAAAACCAGGATTCCTAACATTTTTAAACCTAACACCGCAGGCATTTCTTGGATGAAAGATATCTATCTTTACAGTCAGCATAGCAAAAAGGATGATAAAGAAAGCAAAAATGCAGTATTTACATCTCAGTATTTTTTTTTTTTTGGTAAATTTCCTCTGGGCATCACAACCTAATGAGGAAGCAACAAGCCAAGCATAGTGTGGGGCAGCAACACACCTAAATGAAACATCAAATTAAAAAGCTGGATAGAGCAATTTTTTTAAAAAGTTTCAAACATGGTTAATGCCAAGGGAATACAGGCCTCAAACTATGCTATGACATCTGGCAAATTTCAACTTTTAAAGAAATATTCCTATTAACCTGCCTGCACTCTGGTTAAAAAGAAGAAAACGTGTAGTTTTAAAATGTCTACAGAATGTACAGATTTGCTCAAATTTGCATGGATTATGGGTTAAACTAATTTCAACCAATCTGAAGTGATGACAAAAGAACACCGTCTTGATTTTGACAGGAAGCTAAGCATTCAGTAGATTTAGTATTTAGGTTTTTAAACACATACACAAGTCTATTAACAAACTGGCATTAAGGTAAATAACAGCTAAAAAGCACAAATCCTACCTATGATCCATTTACTACTAGTTATTAGTTAGTACTATTAGCTACTATAAATAAGTTGGATAAGTTAAGAATGTGTCATTGAAGATTTAAATATTAATTTATAAATTTATTTTAAAAAGCCTAAGAATTAGAAGTAACTGTGATATATCAAGCTTGGTGAAAAAGGACAATTTCAACTGTGCTTTGTTAATGAATATCAATTGATCTATTAAGGTATCAAAAGAAGATTTGAGAAACAGAAACAAACCAATTGGTACGAAGAGTCTGAAGAAATTTTATTGATGAATTCATTTAATGTCTGATTTATTGATGAATTGATTTAATGTCTGAGTAGATGTGAATTGCTGCAACTATTTGTATTAAGTATCTAGTATTTGAATGGAGTAACTATTTAATTTAAAAATATAAACTGAATTTCAACCTCTATTACAAGAATATACCCAGATAGTTAGATAAAGAGATATTTAAATAACTACATGCGTAGAATATAAAACAAAGTAAGCTAGTGTGTTTAGGCAGTTTGCTTCTAAGTGGACTATTAAAAAAGAAGAAAAAGAATCACCAACAAAATCATGGACCCACACACAAGGAAAGGAGCAGCATCAGTAGCAGCTGGGACAATCTCTCAGTCAAGAAGATCCTCCACAGATGCACCACTTAAACCAACAGATTTGATGACGCAAATGCTTGAAGAATTTAGAGGGTTCAAAGATGAAATCAGACAAGAACTAAAAGAAGCCTGTGCAGAGATAAGATCTGACATGAAAAAGGAACTGGAAGTTCTTGAAGGAAAAAATGGACAATATAAACAAAGACAGCTCAAAGTTAAAGTCAGAAACTGAAATTTTAAAGGAAAAAACACATCAACTGGAAGAACTGACTGAAACAATACAAAGAAACTTACATGAAGAAAGAAACCAATTGGATATTCAAGACTTACACTATCGAGTCAGATGTCTGAAATTGAGAGGTATCCCAGAGAGGAGATCTGAAAATTTGTATGAGAAACTGATATCCTTGTTGGCAGAATACATTGAAATGCCAGAGAAAAGACTGGAATTAATGGTAGATTAGATTTTCAGAATTTCTTCAAAAATAGCGAAAGAAAGAAATTTGCCTCGAGATGTTGTTATCTGCTTCACAATAACTATGATAAAAGAGAAAACATTACAGACCAGCTATAGGAAAAAACTTATGATAGAAGATAAAGAGGTAAGAATATTTAAAGATGTTCTATATCAAATACTAAAGAAACAACAAGACCATAGACCTCTAACCAGTTTCCTGATGAAAAATCAAATTAATTATAGATGGGAAAAATTAGAAGGTCTGTCTTTTTCATATAATCAATGTAGACATAAAATTAGCACAGTAAAAAAAAGCTACAGAAACGGTGGATAAGCTTAGGAAAGAGCTCGAAAAGCCTGCAGCAAGGAAGACAAGAAAAAAAACAAGCAAACAAGACAGAATGAACCAACTACACAAGTCTCCACCACCAATGTCAAATATAAATCTGAAGAAGAATTGGATAGGGAAGAAACGGAACAAGGTAGTGCAACAGAAAGTGAATTTGAAGAACAACAACCCGAACAAGGTGCAGAAGGTACTGAAGAGGAATTTAATTAATACTGGCATAAAGACAGAAAAAAAATTCAATTCTATTAAAACAAAATTTGTCACGATGACAATCAAGATATGTTCATGGAATATTAAAGGTCTGAACTCGGTCTACAAGAGAAGACAAATATTTCACCTTCTAGAAAAACAATATCTGGATATTATTTGTCTCCAAGAAACCCACCTTCACCAACAAGACCTGAAATATGCAAGAAACCCAAAATTGGGAAAATGTTTCGCCTCAGCTTTTGAGAAGGAAAAAAGAGGAGTTGTGATGTACATAAATAAAAGTTACCCAGCAAAAGAAATTTTTCAAGATGATAAAGATCATTATCTAGGAGTAGAGGTGAATACAACTCAGGTCAAATTATTGATCATAGGCTTGTATGCTCCAAACAGTGCCAAAGGCAATTTCTTTGTGAAACTTCATGCAGAGATCACAAAATATATTCAAGAAAGGAATCAAGAAAATGTTATACTCTTGGGCGACTTTAATGGAGTTATTAATCCTATTCTGAACAGAACTTCCTACAGAAAAATCCAAAATAATCAAGGTAAACTTCCCAAGAGTTTCTTTAATATGATAGATGATCTTTCTTTATTCGATACATGGAGATACAAGAATGGAGACTCACAAGGCCACACATTCTTTTCAGACCACCACAAATCAATGTCCAGAATAGACTTAATCTTGACATCAAATGCTCTTCTTAATCAAATAGTAAAAATGGATACTGTGCCAACACTATGTTCAGATCATAACCCCCTACAAGTAGAAATGAGTATTAAAGCAAAGGAAAAATTCTGGAGATTAAACAATACCATCTCCAGAAAGAACAATACATTCAAAAGATGAGGATGGCTATCAATAATTATTTTCGAGAAAACTTTACAACAGATATAACAATGAAAACAATTTGGGAACCCAGAAAAGCAGTTCTTAGAGGCCACTTTATTAAATGGACAGCAGAAGTAAGGAAGAGAAGAGAAGAAAAAATGCAAAAGATACTAGATACCATGAAAGATCTGGAGAAACAACTAAGAAAAGATCCCACAAATGTTAATATTATTAAAGAATTTAAAAACCTACAACTCCAATTAAATTAAGAAAATTTGGAGAAGACTGAGAAAAAAAATCAGACAAGCACAACAGGACTTCTTTGAACATGCAAACAAACCAGGAAAATGGTTATCTTATAAATGGAAAAAGAAGAGAGAGAAGAAAATGATTTCAGAGATAAAAAAGGACAATAACAAACTGATGTACTAGGAAGATATCAAACACGCCTTTTTTGAATACTACAAGGAACTATTCGAGGCAACTCCTCCTTCACAGCAAGAGGTCCAAAATATGTTGTCTTATTTAGAGAAAGCTGGCATACCTAAATTTACTGAAGAGCAAAAAACAACTTAAAACCGGTCAATATCGATGGTGGAAATTTCAGAGGCGAACAGAAAGTTGAAAGTGAACAAAGCACCAGGGCCAGATGGTTTTTCGGCAAGATATTAGCTGTTCCAGAAACAAATTTCCCTACCTCTTCAGAAAACGATGAATGACATTTTGATAACAGGGAAACCAGAAACCTGGATCGAAGCTAACGTAACTCTAATTTCGAAAGAAGGAAAAAACCTTACTGATGTCAAAAACTATCATCCCATTTCCTTATTAAATGTAGGTTACAAAATCTTTGTGGCAATTTTAGCTGATACGCTGAAAAAGGTCTATCAACGATAATACATGAAGACCAGAATGGATTCTTACCAAGAAGGGCATTAAAAGATAACATAAGAGCGGTCTTAAATATAATTGAACACTATTAAAAACACAATGAAAAAAAGTTAGGAATGATATTTCTTGACGTGGAAAAGCCTTTTGATACAGTTAATTGGCTTGTTTTAAAAACTGTACTGAAGAAAATTAATGCTGGGACAAAATTTGTATCTTGGATCAATGCGATCTACGACAAACAAAGAGCTCAACTGATGCTGAACGGAGAAAAAACAAGATCTATCTCCATAAAAAAAGGAACACGACAGGGTTGTCCGTTGTCTCCATTACTGTTTATAACAATATTGGAAATATTAAATAGTACTATCCGTATGGACAAGGTCATTAAAGGGGTTCAAATAAAAAAACATCATTACAAACTTAAAGCGTTTGCTGATGATTTAGTTTCCTTTTTGGATAACCCATCAGACAGTATTAAACAGCTCACACAAACAATAAGTGAGTTTGAACAACATTCAGGACTCAACATAAACAAAGAAAAGACCATAATGCATTTAGAACAGCTTTTATGATGCTTAAACAATTATTTAAATAGACGCTGGCCACCAAACATTACTATTGGTCTTCATATAAATTAGGTTAAAATAAGAAAGGCATCATAACCCCTTTACAGAGATTATTCTGGTGCATAATGTGGTGGTCATCCCATGCACTAATATGTACATCTTACTTTCTACATCACATGGAAATAGGAAATAGTAGTATATAGGAAAATAGCATTTTTTTAAAAAGAACAATCCTATCAGTGTCCCTGGTTTAACCTAAGTTCATAAATATTTGCTTCTCCAAAATGCCATCACAAGACTTCTCCAACTTGGAGCTCTCCAAATGTTTTCCTTTTAACTCCCATCACCCTTGGCCATCACCCATGTTGGCTAGGGCTCATGGAAGCTGTAGTATCAAACATCTGGAAGACACCAATAAACTGGAGAGGGCTATTTTAAACAAATAAATCATTTCTTTGAAAGGAAACCATGAAAAAGGCAACTGCGTGTATAGTGGGGCTGCTAAGGAACCCGTGTGAATACTTTTATCTGTTCCAATATATAAAACACCCTTAGTTTCCTTGAATCCAATACCATGCCCTTAATTTCACTTTTACGTGCATACTGTCATACCCCTGAGGAGCAACAGTAACAGCTGCTCAAATCATAAACTAGCCTTTCCTCAACAAGGAAGAAATCTAAGCATTATTTTAGCCGTTTATTCTGAGAGAAATCTTTTAATAAAATTCTGCTCATTTGGAAATGACATCTAGCAGGGAGTTATTTTCTCCACTATGTCAGGTTTGGTTAATTACCTGCATTATCTTGTTTTATAAGCAGCAATTGTAAGCATCTGAAAACACATTTTTATACGTTATAGGGGTTAGTCTCCCACTCAGACAAAATTTACAAATACAAGTTGCAGACATAGATTCCTCAGCATGCCTATAAGGTGGAAAAGATACATTTTAGGTGGGTTTTTTTATTTTACTAGGAAATTATACATTAATTTCTCCAAAGTTGAAGTAATGACATTGGCTCTGTCTCCAATCCACCTAGTAAATGCAGGTAAACTTAGAGTGGTTGCAGAGGGATATCTTTTAAAAGAGGTATATGGAGCTTGAAAATGTTTTCTTTGTACTATAAACCACATACTGTGTAATGAAGACATATGGGACAAACATCCAATTGCATCGGAAGTTTGGTAGCTTTATTATCAACACTTGTTTTCATGGCAGACAGCCGCTAAAGTATAGCATTCTTACATACCCAGCACAAGTCTCCACAAGTGGGAGACATCTGATTTGATGAATACATTTAACAGGTAAGGTTACAGAATCTGTTTGAAGCAGTCCAACATAAAAGAATGAGCTTTCTTGTTCAAAATATACATTCCCTCCTCCTCTTTTTTAGCATAAGAGAGTCCCTGTTTATCAAAGTAGTGATGCAAATAAAACTGTTTATGTTTTCAAGACTTAGCAACATGCATCATTTATGGCATACACTCAAAAAACCCCAAGCACTCCCTAAGAAATGCTCAATCACTGTCAATCATGCACACTAAAATATACATAACTGAATGCATGCGGAGTGAACTGTATTAGATGCAAACTGAACACAAGGTTCCCAACATAACAAACAAAAAAACAAATAATTATAAATCACTCTTAGACCTATTTACGCATCTTGCAAAACTGCTGGAGGGTGAGTCACCATAGAAACCCCACAGACTAAGTTCAGCATTTTAAAGTTTGCATTTATTTTAAAATGCTGCATATTATGTCCCTATTTGATAACATTCTTGCTTTTTATTTTATACTCCCAGATTGCTTCCTTTGTTTCCTAACCACTGCTCAAAATGATTCTTTTCCATGTCAATTACTGATAATTTGCCATTTAAAAATTTTTACTGAAGCAAAAAGATAACCATGCGCTATGAAAAAAAAATCAACGTTTTAGCCTTGTAAATTAATATTGCTGACTTAAAACAGAACACAAATAATGCATACCCCAACACAGTGACTTTAGCACTCCACACAGAGATTTTCTTTAAGATTCGGATAAAGATGGACAAATGGACTGATAGATAGAAGGAAGTCAGGAAAAAGCTGGAATCTTATATGCATTTACGCAGTAGTAAAGCCCACTGAGTTCAATGGGAGTTGCATCTCACTGTGTATGCATGTGTTATACACAATTATATTTTTAATATACGACTGTCTCTAACAAGGTACATGGTGGCTTAATATTTAATAATATTATTACTAATAAATGTCCTTTCATTTATTTTATAATTTTAATTAGCAAAATGTTTGTAGTTCACTGGCTGTTACACTTTTAAGGCATAATTTTCTGCATGTCTTTCATTATACAGATGAGCAGTGGATGTCATCCAACATGATTTCAATGGAGCAACGGCATTTTCTTGTTCACAGTCATCATTTGGACAACTAAAAGAAAGAAAATGTCTTGAAAACTAAACTGGAAGATTTTTTTAAAATCATTGATAATTTCTGAAAACCACTAGGTAATTTTTACCCTCTTCTCTCAAAGGCATGAAAACTGGATAACAAATAAAAAGGGTTAGAAAAAAGGCATTGATCAGAAGACCAAACTGACTACTGGTATATACACACATAGAAGTGCACTGAATTTTTAAAGCATCCTTGTATCAGTAGCAGATGTTAAGGTACCATAAAATCAGATGGTAAGGTTTATCTGGTAAGAACTGAGTCAGTAATCAGGACTCCCATTGAAGCAAATGGGACTAGTTCAGACTTATTTATTACTGATTGTCAAGACTGCAGCAGGCTCTGTTCTCAAACTAAATGGACCCCTTCACACTAAGGCCAATTTGTATACACAGCAAATTGTCAGGAAAATTGTAATGAAGTAGTATTGCTGCGTAAAAGCAAAAGTCTTCTGTGAGGGGAGCACAAGCAAATACAAAAGAGACCAGAAAACAAGGAAGAATTAGCCAAGAAATGTTCAATCTTGATGCACAAGCCCCTCTTCTGTCCTTCAATGCTGCTGCCTTTATCTTATAAATGCGAGCCTCCCTCTAAGCCACACATGGGAAAATCTACTGGGCCCCAGGGATGCTATCTATTTTAATTTGGTGCACCACACACACAATACAAATTGACACATACTTTTTCCCTATCTCAAGTTATTATTTATATTCTGTATTGAATCTTTTATTACTGTATAATTCTTTCGGGAAATTATATTTTTGGAGTAGGATTCTCGGAATGTCCCCTAACCTTTATTACAAGCTTTGACTCTTCCTCTGAAGAACTCAAGATGCTTGAGTCACATCTATACCACCAGTTCTGCCCAAAAATGTATTACACTTACATACTTTTGGAAACACTTCCAACATGGCAAAGCTGCTTTATACCAGACTAGACTGTTTGTCCAACTAAGCTGATATCACCTACTCTGGATGATATAGCACGTTTCTCCCACTATTTGTTACTTGATTCTTCTGAGCAGAGACAGCAGAGACCAAATTAAGAACTTTCTGCAAACAAAGCATGTTCTGTCCTATGGAGCAACAATCCCTTCATGCAGTGTTCACACGAATATGTATACTTTTCTCTGTAATGGGGTATCAAGGTAGAGAAATGTGCACACCATGCTCATGAAGCATGGCACATGTGTATTTTGCTACAAATATGTGGGGCAGGAAAAGCTCACCCACGATATCATCACAGAAGCAAACCTGGAATTCCACATACAGTCATAAAAAATAAATTGTATCAAATCACTGGGGGCAATGGTATGGAATGATCACATTTGATCGTAACCTCTGCTAACTGGTGAAGCAGATTTTGAAGAAGGTTCACATAGTTATAAATGAGGCAGAAACAGAAGATCCTATCTGTAAAGAGATAGTGACAGATTCAAGTGGGAGACTTCAATGGACAGTTAAAACTGAAAAGCTACTGTGGCAGAATGTATTTGGGAGTCATGATTAGAGAGACAAATCCAAGACTGATCAGGAACATTACCCCCTGGGAGCATGCTTACCACAGTTATTATGATAGACACCACACACTTTAACCCATGGAGACTGACCAGTCCTTGAGAAGCCCTCTTTGTAGCAGGTACACATGGAAGATTATGATGATTAACTGGATTTATTTTTAATGTAGATTTGAAGAGATAGAATGAAAAGAAAGGCAAAGCACAATGTTTACATCACCAATACCTTGCCTAGAGTGCACTGGGACAAAATGGGAATAGCCATACAATTGGAGGTATGAGGCAGTTTTGTCTGAGCTAGCATTTTTAAAAAAAATCAAAAAATCAAACGCTACTTTGGTTTAAAGCAAAAGGTTATGGTTGGACTTGCGCCTCTCACAGAAAGGAAATTCAGACCATGGATCAATTATCTCCTCCACAAGCTAACTTAAAGCATTACTACAAGTCAGTCCTGGAGAGAGTTGGTATGCTGCTCAAGGTTCCCCATGAGAAACACGCCCCGGGACTAGAAGTGCTCTCTATAAGCCAGCCCTATCCAGGAAGGCGGTTAGAAAATCAAAAGGTACACCTGATAATTGCCATTCTACATTTTTTACATGGGTGAGCAGAGATTTCAGGCTTTCAGAAGGCGGCAGGATTGAAAAATATCTGAATAAAGGCTATAATGAAAAGTGTGCTCAAAATGGGGATAGGAAGCATTCACCATTCTCCTCTGTGTGGGACACAGCATGGGAAACTGCCATCAACCATTAAGTACACAGTGGCTAGGGCCATCTACAAAACACAGCAGCCATGCAATGAAGCACTTGTCTCATTTCTTACAGAAAAAATCTTCAGGTCACCAGAGACAGCCTTGTCACCAAGACCAAAGAGAGGCAGTGCCATTGTTTTCTTCTGTTCCCTCACTACCACTCTCCTTTGATACACAGAGAGGGTAGAAAATGCAGGCAGTCACAGCACAGCAGCCCCTTCCATCTACATAGAACTTAGCAGCTATGCTGACTAGGTGGTGCTGCAAACTATACCTTTTTTAAAAAAATAACTTTTCTAAGTTCTGCACCAGAGCTGAGCTTGCTCTCTCACCCACATTCACACACAGAGAAAATACATTCCAAGCAGATGTCCTTGTCTGGTTTAAAAGCAGAAAATAGGGCTGGGAGACAGAAGAACCGTTCCCTTAATACTGATCTGTGGATGAACAGTGGCGGTGCAGCACTGAGGCAGTTTTGGCTGCTCATCTTATTTCCCTGTAAAATAAACAATGTACTGCAGAAAGAAAGAGGACCAGTGGGAGAATGGAGAGTCCAGGCAACCTGTGCAATGGATAGGCAAGCATCCCAGAAATTACTGCTTGCTGGGCTACTACGTACATGAATGTGGCCATCACTATTTGAACTAAAAATATTATTTGTTTTCGCAGCCCAAGTAGTTGTTTTTGTTGACATTTGTAATTGCCAGGAAACAAGTGGCCAAAGAACTCTGATAGATAAATAATGAGATGCTTAGAAAGGACAGGTGTCCATACCTCATCCTGCTTTTAAAGTCATTAAAATTTTTAGCTATAATGTATTGAGACAAGTATGGAAAGTTACTTGTCTATATTCAACAACTTGGGTCTTTGTAATCAACAGGTAGGCAATTAATCATCTCCTCCACACATTTCTCATAGTACCCTGTTCTGTGACCCTTTTCTGTCCAAACAGGTGGATGAAAAATGGAGGAAAAGTATGTGAGCTATACAGCATCACCAACATTTATTTGATGTGTGGGTACTGCATTTCCCCTTTTCACCCCCTTCTCCTTGCCTTTGCAGAATAAGTTTCTCTCTTCTTTGTTGGAAGGAGGCTGGGGCTTGCATGAGGGAGAATCCATTACCACTCAGTTCAAACAATGTGAAACTAATTTTGGAGCACAGGAAGAAACAAATGGGAAACAGTCATGGGGTAGCCTGCTCCTGCCATGAGAAAGTGTTTTGTCAACGAGGCTGGACATCAGTGCATGTTTCTAAAGTTGCTCACAGAGTCTCTCAGTAGGTCTATACCTGCTGTTTTGCACATGATTTTCATCAAAATGCAGCACACAGAGCTTGTGCCATTGCTCATTGGTCTGTCTCTTCTCCCAGCTGGATCTCTTCTTCTGACCAGAGCTTGAGAAAGTTACTTTTGCAGACTACAACTTTGGCTGGAGGATTTGAAGGGTTGTAAACCAAACAATTAACTTTCCCAAGCTCTGCTTTTGAATATTAGCACAGAATTAGCCAGACACATGAAGAATAGCTAGCTGTTACTAGCTGTGGCAGCTAAAAAATCCCTCTGTGTATATAGAGAACACCCTACAGTGGAGACAACCTGTGAAAATCACCCGTCAGTGAGCTGATTTTGAATAAGTCAATATTAGAAACAGAACACTGGATTAAGAGGACCTTACATTTAAAAAGTCATTTCTCGCATATGTATGTTTCAACTTATTTATCTATTCCTATAATCTGTAGTAAATTTCTTCCTCCTCTCACTCTTATGTGTATGTTCCCCTGACAATGACCAGTCCAACCCATCGCAGAAATCCACAAGAGCAGAAGTTAATTCTTTGTTCCATTCCCCCTTTTATTCAGAATTATTGTTGCATATATGACTAAGCTGAGCCAGTGTGGTATAGTGGTTTGAGCACTGGACTAACAACAACCACAACAACAACAATTATGAGTACAGCAGTCCACAAGACCCAGTAAGTGATGTAATTGTTTGAGTGTTGGACTACAACACTGGGGACCAGGGTTCAATTCCCTGCTCAGCCATGGAAACCCACTGTGTGACCTTGAGCAGATCACACAGTCCAGTATCCAGAAAACCCCATAAGAGAATCACCTTATGGTTGCCCTAAGTCAGAAACAACTTGAAGGCACACAAGAAAAAATATGAAAAATAAAAAAAAACCCAAAAGGGACATCCTGCCCCCCAAAACACTTCATAGTTCTAAAAGAAACCTCAGCAGGCACTTAACTTTAGGACAAACCAAACCATGAACCATTTGACTGATTGAATGGCTAAACGGCTGGACAGGGTAGATGTGGTGTCTGCGTTCTCTCTTGCAACCATACATTTTATCACATAAAAAGTAATGCAAATATTACTCATGCTGCAGCCAGTGAACCTCCATAAACATTAGCACAATAAACATTAGCACTACAAGAACTCCAACTTGTCTGGATTTCATCAATCTTAGGAACTATAGTACCTTTGCTTTTCAGAAATGTTACTGGCTAATAATAAAAAAAAGACAATGGTCATTTCAAATGGTCATTTCATGGATATATTCTGAGGGCTCCCTAGGCAACAGTTATGAAGATTTCAGAGCCAGCCCTTCCATCAGTAAGAGGGAACACCTGAGGCAGCAGAGTTTGAGTGCCGTGAAAAGGCAGCATATGATTATTTGATTTGTTAGTATTGTATTTTACTAGCAGGGACAAGGAGAGTGCTTGTGCTATTTTCACAGTAACATGGTTGACTTTGGGTATCTGCCGGACCTTGACCTGGGAAGGGGAAACACCCGCATTTCCTTTTCTTCCTCAGGCAGCAAAATGTCTTGGCTGGCCCTTGCCAGTTTAATCAGTAAGTGGAGTCAGACTGGACAACACCATTTCTCTTCAGATGTGTTCCTTCTTCCCAAATTCAACTGAATTTGGGAACTGAATCAAACATTCAACTGAACAGAGACCCATATCTCCTGGCTACATACAGAATTCAGCATGCCATCAAACCAATCCCTTCCCAACCTTTATTTGACATTTAGATTAAGCGCATCGGGACCTTACAAGCAAGCTCAGCAGAACAACCACAGTTGTAAAGTAACTGTTGATTAACTTAGTAATGGAGTATCTCAGTTCATAGGAGGGAGGAAAACAAAACAAAAAATCTACACAGCTGCCATTGTAGTAAATGTATGAACAAATTCACAATATTCCTATACACAGAGCTGGGGTCTAAGAGTCATAAATGGGCCATGTCAGTGCAAGCCCTGGTGGCAGCAGAGAAAGGGACAGACTGAGAGAGCAAACATTTTTCTTAACCAGTCCTCTCCCTTCTCCAAGGAGTTATTGCTGGGCAGCAATCAAAGAAGGCCTCTGCTGGATCAAACCAAAGTTTCCTAGAAAGGAGCAGGCTTCTGCTTAAAACTGACCAACCAGATGCCTATAAGAAGCTTGAAAGGCAGCTGATATTTGAAAGACCATAGCTTCCTATACAAACCTGCTATAGCCCTAAGATCTGCAGGGGAAGGCTTTCTCTCAGTCCCACCACCATTCCAGCTTTGCATGGTGAGGACACAGGAAAGAACCCTCTCAGTGGCTGCTTCCACCCTGAAAACACTCTTCCACAGGAGGCTAGGCTCGGCCCCTCTCTGCTCTCCTTGCACTGGCAGACAAAAAAATCATTTATATTTAAGCAGGTTTTTATCTGAGCTAGGGAGTTTTTTTATTTATTTATTAACCTGTTTTTAAAAATGCACATTGCTGTAGATTTTAAGAATTTTGTATGTTTTTGACCTTTTTAATTGTTTTAAACGTTTTAAATGTTTGTAATTGATGTTTGGAAGCCACCTTGGATCCCATTCTGGGAGAAAAGGCAGCATACAAGTATAACCCAAACAAACAATTAAAATATCCAAGACAAATTGCCTCTGGATTTGGAGGTTCCTTTCAGCTATCAGTGATACATCCAGCTTCTATTAATTTGCTCATTCCCTTTTTTAAAAGTGTGTGTGCACATGTGTGCATGCACATAACTCTTTCCAGGTATGTTTCCAGTGCTCGTAACCAGGACAGGCCCTCAGTGTCTCTTGTACAATAGGCCTCTGAGTTTCCACAGAGCTGCTGCTCCTTGCAGGGCCATTATCATACTGAGAGGATTCATCTTATACATGGGGCTGGAAGGTGAAAGCAGGGCAGATTTCAGTGGGGGGTCCAGGCAAGATGTGTCCCTGACCTCCTAACATTATTCCCCAAATAATCCTCTGTACCAATTAATCTCTGTCATTCTACTTTTTCAACTTCTAGCTTTTAAAATGTCCCAGTTTCTTTTCTCTCCTTCTGCATTTGCCCTTTGTCCTCAGCTTACTTCAATTAATGCAAATTGAGTTCAAATGCACAAGTAGTCTGCACTTGATTAGAGCAGTGGGGCGAGAGAGAGTGAGTAGGGGGTGTAATCTAGTCCTTCTCTATAGACTCAGGCAAAAACAAACTGCTGCAGCTTCTGTTAGCTTGTCTGTTCTTCCTCATTAATAATTTTTGCCATCTTGACCATACCGATATTGCTTGTCCTGGTCTTCATCTGTAAAATGTTGGAGCATATGAGTATGTGGCACTGATTTTCTTTTTCTGTCAAAGCTGCTGTGAGGGGACTCTACCAGGGACCCCATGGTAGCAATGGAAAGCCATCCAGCAAATGGATGGACCCAAAAAGTTAACTAACTAGCAATCCCTGACAAGAATAGGTGATCTTACCTATCTCTATGATCTCAGTAAGAACGCCTGGCATCTGCAATTCTCTCATGATAATAACCTTTGGATAACCATTTGGATCTGATATATCCCCAAATCTTAACTTCTTAAATAAGCCCATAGAAAAAAATCATGACTGTATTATCTAATTAGGTGAAAAGTGAAGTTAGTCAAGCTAATGTATATGAGCAAGGGGGTAACACAAAGATATACTCAATTTTAATATTAAAAAGAAAAGGAGTTTCATCTTTACAAGAAGTCTGTAGACTATACAGAGAGATGCGGTTACTTGCTGGGTCTCAGTGGATTAAAAACTGAGGCAGAGACAAGATGAGATGAATGACTTAAAGATAGTACAGCAGTAATGTTTAGATCATTAATGGGTATATCTTCAAAATGGCAGATGTTTCTGCCAACATGGTAAATTTGTTGATTTCAGTGTGGTGGCCAGCATGATGGTGTTGCATACTTCAAATAAGTCTCCAGCTATTGGCAGGAATGTTTTTGCTAAGAGTCTCACAAATCTGATCAGAAGGGCTTTGAGTTCTGGTGGGGAGGATGACATTATTATTCATGGCAGGAATTCAGCAAGTGCTGGGGAGAAAAGCCCAAATGTTATAGAAAGAGTAGGCCAAGAGACCAACAGTGGGAGGAAAAGCAACTTTAGTAAAGGGCTTGCAGGAAGAGCACTTGGTCTTAAATGTCTCTACACTAATGCACAGAGCATGACAAATAAACAAGGTGAACTGGAACTCTTAATATAAGAAAATAAATATATAATAGGTATCACTGAAACCTGGTGGGATGAGTCTCATGATTGGAATGTAGTAGTTGGGAGGTATAACCTTTTGGAGAAATAGCCCAAAAAAGAAAGGAGGAGGAAGAGTTTTATATGTCAAGAATGTTTACACTTGAGGTCAATACCTAGGAAGCTTCTAGAAAGATCATTAAGCAGACAGCTTGTAAGCACTTAGAAAGCAATTCTCTGATCACTAAAAGTTAACATAGGTTTCACAAAAACCCATCATGCCAGACTAATCCTTTTTTATAACAAAGTTACAAGCTTGATAGATTAGGGGAACGTTGTGGATGTAGTGTACCTTGATTTCAGAAAGTGCTTTGACAAAGTTCCCTATCATATTCTTGCAAAGAAGCTAGTAAGATGTGGGCTAGACTGTGCTACTGTGAGGTGGGTTTGTAATTTTGACTGACTGAACCTTAAGGGTGGTCACCAATGGCTCTTTTTCATCTGGGAGAAGTGACTAGAGGGGTGCCACATAGTTCTGTCCTGGGCTCTGTGCTATTCAACACCTTTATCAATGACTTGGATGAAGGAATAGAGGGCACACTGATCAAATCTGCAGATGATACCAAATTGGGAGTAGTTGCTAATACTCCAGGAGACAGGATCAAAATTCAAAATGACTGTAACAGATTGGAAAGCTAGGCCAAAGCTAACAAAATGAATTTCAACAGAGAGAAATATACACTTGGGCAGAAAAAGTACAAATATAAGATGGGAGACATGACTGGATAACAGTACATGTGAAAGGGATCTAGGAGTCTTAGCAGACCACAAGCTGAATATGAGTCAGCAGTGTGATGCAGCAGTGAAGAAAGCCAACAAAATTCTTGGTTGCATCAGTAGGAGTATGGTGTCTAGCTCAAGGAAAGTGATAGCACTAATCTATTCTGCTCTGGTCAGGCCTCATCTGGAATACTGTGTCCAGTTCTGGGCACTTCATTTCAAGAAGGATATTGACAAGCTGGAATGTGTCCAGAGAAGGGTGACGAAAAATGGTGAAGGATCTGGAAGTCATGTTCTATGAGGAGTGGCTTATGGAGTGGGGAATGTTTAGTGTGGAGAAGAGAAGGCTAAGAGGTGACATAATAGCCATGTTTAAATATTTGAAAGGATGGCATATCAATGAGGGAACAGGGTTGTTTTCCACTGCTCCAGAGACTAGAACAAGGAACAATGGATTCAAACTAAAGGAAAAGAGATTCCACCTAACCCTCAAGAGGAAAAATCTGACAGTCAGAGCTGTTTGGAAGTTGAATATGCTGCCTCAGAGAGTGGTGGAGTCTCCTTCTTCGGAGGTTTTTAAACAGAGGCTGGATGGCCATCTGCTGGGTGTGCTTTGATGTGTATTCCTGCATGGCAGGGTTTGGACTGGATGACCCTCGTGGTTTCTTCCAGCTCTATTATTCTATGATTCTATAAGTTTGAAGCTGAACTTTTTATTCAAAGAAATTGTTCTCATTTAGAGTTTGTGTCATACATCATTTACACAGAATTACACCAGCCTTCCAGAGTCTGGGCTGTCCATGTGCATTTCAGAGAACTCCTATCATCCCAAGGAATGGGAGAGGTAATCTATAGCCCAAGTATGCCCTAAAAGGACTGGATTGTGAAGTGTGACCAATGATACATATGACTATACAGAAACCCAGAATATATTTGTTGTTTGGGTAGAATTCAAGGGCCAGAGGGCTTGTTTCAAATTCACTAAGCAAGGATTCACATAAACATTGCCTCGAAAAATGTCTACATATATTAGCTAAGTTTTGACCTTTTAGCCTGGCCAAGATCAGTGATTCCTATTCAGGGAATTCCTATTCATCATAAACAAAAAGAGTTCCTATATTTTCAAATATTATTTTTTCTGGCAGTTAACAATGGTACAATCTAAGCATATAACAGATATCATTGCAGTGTAATAAAGAAAAGTCCAGGTAACTCTATATAAGAAATGAAGGTCACCAAGATCATTATGTCCAAGTTGACTGAATTCATTTTCCATAGGTTTCCATGTAAAGGAAGTAGCTATTTTCCTGTTTCATCTGGATAATTTGCAGAATAAAGGACATTAAATTTCCACAAATGTGTCATTTGTTTTTGAACTTTTCTCATCCTGTTAAGTCAACTTTTCAGATACAGTCAAATCTCAAATTCTGGTTTTGTTGTTGTTGTTGTGTGCCTTCAAGTAATTTCTGGGTTAATGGCAACCCTTATGGCTCTGATTTACTGCGCTGATTTGCTGCTTGACTTGTTGCATGATTTACCTCAGATCATATCTTTGGGAACCTGGACTGTCACTGAGCTGTTTATAATTTTACAGTGGATGCATCATGGAGGGTTCGAGTTCATCAGGAGAACTTTCGTCTTACTTTGTATAAGGACCTGAAAAAGAGACTAGACTGTGTACTAGGAGGTAATACACCCACTGTTCGAGTGAACATCGTTAAGTTTGTATGAATTTGATATATAAACTGAATAATCATTACTATAAATTCATGAAACAAGCAGATGTTATTCTGTAAGATAATTGGTTTGTATTGAGACTAAGAATGCAGTTGTGAATAGAAGTTTATTCTTGACATTACATTTGAAGAACAGTCAAGTCAGAAATACACAAATACTTTTTTGAATTTAACACCTGATTCCTATATTTTGCTATCATAAGTTTTCTGGGGCTGAGAGTGTGTGATATGCCCAAGGTCACCCCATGGGTTTCCATGGCAGAGTGGGAAACCGAACTCTGGTCTCCAGGGGTGCAGTACAATATTTAAACCTCTACACCACCAATCATCTGAATTGATTCCCCTGTTTATCTGAAAGGTTAGGGACTGGAGCACTGTCAGAGGACAGAAGTGGTTGAAAAGCAGAACCATCTGCCTTAAGGAATATGAAGTAGTTATGGAGGTTTGCTTGGAACCAACCAGGCATGTGCGCTGCTCGTAAAGTCTCTCAGCTGGCGTTGTGCCTTCCCCCCACCTCTGAGCTCACTCTGCAAGCAGCTCATGCATAGCCCCATGCGAGTTTCCATGAGCAAGAAGTACTGATGGAGGTCTACTGTTTCAGTGCTTGCAACATAGATAAGATCCATTCACTCAATCAGGGGATTTGCTCCTTCTGCAGGTAGAACAAGTTTCTGATGGAGATGCTTGCACTTCTCACCAGGGTGCCCTCCAACCTAAAAAGCTGGAAACTGATCTTCCTTCTGTCAAAGGAAAAATTCATACAGCATGGATACTTCATGGGAAAAGACTGATGAACCTGGAGGAGAGTAATTTATCAAAATAATGTCTCATTGAACAACTTACATGGGACAGATGTACCTGTAACTCATCAATACTATCATAATCTTGTTTTAAGGATGCCCAGATCTGTTTAATTTATACGAACAATTTTAGAATTGTTCAGAATTTTGTTCAGAATTTTAAAGGCAGATTCTTATGAAAACTTGGCAACCAACTTCAAGCATTTGTCATATGGTTTAACTTTTTAAAGAGATAGTATTTTCAACAGTACTGAGCAAGAGAGTATTTAAACCTCTGCACAGGGACAGAGCATTGATCTAATTTAGATTCAAAGTGAGCTATGTCGGTGACTGCTCCAATAGCAAATGTTGACCTATGTCTAGTCCTATAATACTGAGAGGTAGAAAAAAAGAGACTAGGGTGTAATCTATTCTCATGAACAAATAGTGTCCAGGATATTAATAAATAAAATCTTGAGCCCTTGGGTTGAAAGACCTGCAAGAGTCTAGTAAATCATACTGTAGCAGAACATCTTAGAAGGTAGGAACTCAGGTGATGTTACAATAGTCTGGATATTTCTTTCTCTCTAACTCCAGATAAACAGAACTGCTAAAGTCCCTTCTCATAATCACAGAGTCTTTTTTCAATTTATTTAACTTACCAAGTATCCAATGTACAAATCTGCATTGTCCTGAAGTGGGGGGATAAACAGAAGCTAAACTATACCACTGGCTGCTCAAGCTACCTCTTAGAGCAGTGGTTCTCAACCTGTGGGTCCCCAGATGTTTGTGGACTTCAGCTCCCAGAAGCCCCAGCCACTATGGTCAATGCTCAGGGCTTCTAGGAGCTGAAGTCCACAAATATCTGGGGACCCACAGGTTGAGAACCACTGTTTTAGAGAAAATAAATCTGCCACTGGGATCCACCATGACACAGAATCATAGAATCATAGAAATGTAGAGTTGGAAGAGACAACACAGGTCATTCAGTCCAACCCCCTGCCATGCAGGAACACCCTTAAAGCATTCCTGACAGATGGCCAACCAGCCTCTGCTTAAAAACCTCCAAAGAAGGAGACTCCACTACACTCCGAGGCAGCGTATTCCACTGACGGACAGCCATGACTGTAAGGAAGCTCTTCCTGAGGTTCAGGTGGAATCTCCTTTCCTGCAGCTTGAATCCATTGCTCCCTGTCCTGGTCTCTGGAGCAGCAGAAAACAAGCCCACTCCGTCCTCTACATGGCATCCCTTCAAATATTTAAACATGGCTATCATGTCCCCTCTTAACCTTCTCTTCTGCACACTAAACATACCCAGCTCTCTAAGTCTATCCTCATAGGGCTTCCAGGTCCCTCACCATTTTCACCACCCTTCTCTGGACTTGCTTGACCATGTTCTTCTTGAATTGGGGTGTCCAAAACTGGACACAGTATTCAAGATGAGGCCTAACCAAAGCAGAGTAGAGTGGTACCAGTACCTCCCTCGATCTAGACACCATACTCCTATTGATGCAGTTGAGAATTGTGTTGGCTTTCTTGGCTGCTGCATCACACTGCTGACTCATGTTCAGCTTGTGATCTATTAAGACTCCTAGATCCCTTTCACACGTATTGCTATCCAGCCACATGTCCCCCATCCTATATTTCTGTATTCCATTTTTTCTACCTAAGTGTAGGACCTCACACTCCTGTTGAATTTCATTTTGTTAGCCTTGGCCCAGCTCTCCAATCTATCCAGGTCATTTTGAATTTTGATCCTGCCCTCTGGCACATTAGCAACCCCTCCCAATTTGGTGTCATCTGCAAATTTGATGAGCATCCCCTCTATTCCTTCATCCAAGTCGTTGATAAAAATATTGAACAGCACTGGGCCCAGGAGAGAACCCTGTGGCACTCCACTAGTCACTTCTCTCCAGGATGAAAAGCAGCCATTCGTGATCACCCTTTGGGTTCGGTCTGTCAACCAATTACAAATCCAACTAACAGTAGCCCTGTCCAGCCCGCATTTTACTAGCTTCTTTGCAAGAATGTCATGGGGAACTTTGTCAAAGGCCTTACTGAAATCGAGGTATGCTACATCCACAGCATTCCCTTCATATATCAAGCTAGTAACTCTATCATAAAAAGAGATAAGATTAGTCTGGCATGACTTATTTTTGAGAAATCCATGTTGACTTCTCGTGATTAACGCCTTGCTTTCTAAGTGATTAGAAACTGACTGCTTAATGATCTGCTCCAAGATCTTTCCAGGTACGGATGTCAGGCTGACTGGGTGATAATTCTTTGGGTCCTCTTTTTTCCCTTCTTGAAGATGGGGACAACATTTG
The DNA here is from genome assembly GCA_948472985.1 of Iguana delicatissima. Taxonomy (NCBI): domain Eukaryota; kingdom Metazoa; phylum Chordata; class Lepidosauria; order Squamata; family Iguanidae; genus Iguana; species Iguana delicatissima. Next base: position 78,340 of record CAOKZL010003131.1, read on the forward strand.
CTCTCTTCCAGTCTGCTGGAACTTCTCCTGTCCTCCAAGATTTCTCAAAGATTATAGCAAGCGGTTCCGAAATGACCTCTGCCAGTTCTTTTAATATCCTAGGATGCAGTTCACCTGGCCTTGGAGACTTGAATTCACCCAGTGTGGCCAGATATTCCTGTACCACCTCTCTACCTATTATGTGCCTCATTTCTCCTGCTTTCTCACCTGCTCCCCAACCGTCAGGTTGAGTGCTTGTATCTTTCTGGGAAAAAACTGAGGCAAAGAAGGTGTTAAGTAGTTCTGCCTTTTCTCTTTCCCCTGTTAGTAATACACCATCTTCTCTGCGCAGCGACCCTATCGTCTCCTTCTTTTTCCTTTTGCTGCAGACATATTTAAAAAAGCCCTTTTTATTGTTTTTAATGTCTCTGGCCAGCCTAAGTTCGTTCTGTGCTTTAGCCTTTCTGACCTCCGCCCTACATCTTCGGGCTACTTGCTTAAATTCTTCTTTGGTGGTTTCCCCTTCTTCCATTTCCTGTACATGTTTCTCTTAACACTTAGCTCAGCTGAGAGTTCTTTAGTCAACCATTCTGGTTTCTTCAGATGCCTTCCATTTTTCCTCCTTACTGGCACAGTTTTAGACTATGCCTTCAGTATGTCCCTTTTAAGGAACTCCCATGCCTCCTGAACTCCTTTCCCTTTCACTATTCTTGACCATGGAATTCCAGCCAGCATCTCCTTAAGTTTACAGAAGTCCGCTTTTTTAAAATCTAAGATGAGTGTCTGGCTACACTTATCTTCTCCTTCCCACTGAATGCCAAATTCTAATAGGGCATGGTCACTCCCTCCTAAAGATCCAACCACTTCTACCTCATTAACAAGGTCATCCCTGTTGGTCAGGATCAGATCTAGAATATCTGATCCCCTTGTCGACTCTTCCACCTTCTGGACCATGAAATTGTCTGCAAGACAAGCAAGAAATTTGCTGGACCTTGCTTTCTTGGCAGAGTTTGACTGCCAACATATATTTGCGTAATTGAAATCTCCTATGATTACTGTCTCTCTCCTTTTTGAATGTGCAGTCATTTGGTTGAGGAAGGCATCATCAAAGTCCTCAGTCTGGGTTGGAGGTCTGTAGTAAACCCCCACCAGAATATCCCTATTGTTCCTTGCTCCCTTAATTCTTACCCAGATGCTCTCGACCTGGCTTTCTGGGTTTAAGTCATGGGTCTCTTCACAGATGAAAACATCCTTGACATACAAGGCTACACCGCCTCCCTTCTTGTTTGATCTGTTTTTACAAAATAGGCTATACCCATCTATTCCTACATTCCAATCATGAGACTCATCCCACCAGGTCTCAGTGATGCCTATCAAATCGTATTTATTTTGTTGTACTAGGAGTTCAAGTTCATCTTGCTTGTTTCCCATACTCTGTGCATTAGTGTAGAGATACTTAAGTCCTCAGGCCCTTCCTGCAAGTCCTGTAGTATAGTTTCTACTTCTCCTGCCATTGGCCGCTTGTACTACTTGTCCTATATCATTTGGGCCTTTTCCCTCTGCATTCGCCGAGTCCTTGCCCTGAATGATATTGTCTCCCTCCCCAGCGGAACTTAGTTTAAAGACCTCTTAATCCTCCTTGTGAGACTTTTTGCAAAAACATTCCTGCCAAGTTTCGTGAAGTGCAGCCCATCCCTTGCCAGAAGCCCACGTTCATGGAAATTCAGGTCGTGTTCCAAAAACCCAGACCGCAGCTGGAGGCACCATGTGCGGAGCCAGTTGTTGACCTCTTCTATTGCCCCTTCCCTTCGTGTGCCATATCCTTGAACAGGGAGGAGAGACGAAATGACCACTTGCGCACCAAGGTCCTTAAGACATCATCTACTATGAATAGCAGCCTTCACTAAGAAAGCCGAGACTCCATAGGCCTTCAAGGACCTGGAGGCTGCACCTTATAACAGCAATTGCTCTCCTTCTGTGATACGTCTTCTGAAGAAACACAACATCTGGCTTAATTTCCTTTAAGATGGGAGAGGCAAAGAGCAGCTCACAGACCACTGGATCCCATTTCTGCAACTCCTGAGCCATCAGTCCTTAAAGCCTTCTAACCCTCCCTCCTCGATCTTTTTTTTTTTAATTGCTGCAATTTTCAGACTTTTTCATCTAAAAAGCACTGGCAGGGCCTCTAAACATGAAAATCACTCCACTGCCACACAGAAAGTCCCTCCACCTCCACTTTTATCAGAGTCCTTCTCAAAATTGTGACAGGAAGTGATGCAATGTTATTTCTGGCCACCATTTTGAGAAGGACTTAGCTGAAGATACAGGTATTTAGAAGCACTCTTGGGGGAATGCAGCCCACTGAGGGGCCAGAGAGGGAAAAGTGGACCTTAGCCACCATGTAGCTGCTCACCCTGTTTTAAGAAATATATCATTCAACATGTTTTAAATATTGTCTCTAAACAACAAACATTTATGGGGGGGGTACATCCCCCATGGAGAACACACAGTAATTTTTTTTAACAGGTTCAGATATCATCTAGTACAAGAAATTTGAGAAAACAGGTTCAATGACATATACAAACAGAAAACTATAAATAATTTGCCATCAGGAAACCCCTTCTATAGGTGTTGGCAAATAAACTCTGGAAAAATGTTAGGGCACCAACCCTTAAAACTGTCAGGACACCAACCCTGAAGACTGTTTGGGCAACAACCCAGAAAATGATGAGGGCACTAACTCTGAGAATCATGAGGGAAAACTGTCAGGGCACCAACCCTGAAAACTGTTTTAAAAAGTTAGAAAAAAACAACCAACCAACCACATAGGGCCAGACCTAAAATGTTACGCCACATGGACTATTTCGGGTAGTCTGCACAATTGCGGGTGAGCTCTGAAACAGCCAGGAAAGATTCCCAACTTTGGCCAAAGGGACTCCCCCCACTTCAGCAAGAAAGCAGTCCAAACTACCTCTTACATGAGCAAAGGGAAGAACAATTTATTGAAAGAAGAGAAGGGCTAAATAGGTTTGGGATGACAGTGATCTTACAGAGCATACAGCACATGTGCAGGAATATTTGTTTTCCCAGGACCAGATTCTGATACATGATTGATAATACAGTAACTTCTGGTTAACAATCAACAATGAACTTGATTCACACATGTATTCATTCACCAATGTAGTGTAAGCAATATTGTTACAGAAAGCGTGCTGGGAACCAATGCTGAGAACTTAGGAATTTGCCAAATAATGTCAGCATAATTTTAAGTAGGATATGGGGCTAACAACAGGAACAATCTTTAAAGTCAACTAGAATTCAAAATGGAGGACCCTAGTTAAGCAAATACAAAAAGACAGAGTTTCTTTATCGCTTAAGACATATACACAGGCAATACCCTTTGTGAATTAAACTATCCAGGGCACTGACTCTTCTAACAGCCCTGCAGAGCAGACTAAGGAATAAGACGGGAAACACTGTCCATTTCGTCTGTACTCTTTTACTGCTAACATAGGTATTTGGTCACCATGGCAATATTGGCCTATTACATTGGCAGCAAATGGGAGAAATTCCATTTCAAACTATGGTGAACTCATGCCTAGACCCATTCTCTGAAGAGGAATATGCATTTCATTGTTGTGTAATGTCCAATCCAAATACTTATCACTGTAGCAGTGTTTCTCAAATAGGCAATAAGGTGAACACATCAGGGAAAAGAGCATTTCTTAAATGCATAATCTCAAACGAATGGGTTCAGAGCAGTATAATCTTCTAAGTAAAGATCCCTAATACAATTAATGGCAGGATTTGGTAAGCTTCTTTTTTTCCCTATCTCTGTGGTACAATATAGTTATCTCTTCCCTTTGATTTGGTTCCTGGATCTGTGTCTGACTCAGCTTGAGGAAGAGAAAACGAGTCTACATGAACGGCGTTTAGCAGTGCTTTGCTTGAGACGTTGAACATATTTGGCACTGTGATTAACCAGAATTTGAAATACATATCTCCACTTTATTTCATATTGCTGTTGTTGCTGTGTGCCTTCAAGCTGTTCCTGACTTAAAGCAACCCTAAGGTGAATTTATCACAGGGTTTTCTTGCAAAGATTTGTTCAGAGGAGGGTTGTCCTTGCCTTCCCCTGAGGCTGAAAGAGTATGATTTGCCCAAGCTCACCCAGTAAATTTTCATGGCTGAGCAGGAATCTGAACCCTTGTCTCCACAGTTGTAGTCCAACACTCAAATCAATACATTTCATAATGGTTTTCCATAATTTATTTGTATACAGGCAAAAAATGTATTCCCTCTACAGTGTATTCAAACTAATGCCTTTCATGACTATGACAGGTATAGAACAATATAAAGAACTTTATTTGAATTACCACATTTCTGCTTGAATGGTTTCTCTTTAGTATAATGGGAAAATCACATGATAATGTCCCTCAGCTTTGCATGCAAGATCAGTTTATGTATCAGAATCTAGTCCCAATATCATTTTCTAAGAAATCGGTATTTTGTATAAGATCATGTAGTCAGAAGCACTATAGGTTTTTGTCTTCAGACTCTGGAATTCCACTGTTAAACCCCAATGGTAACTGTCATTTTCCAAGTCTTCCAATTTAAGTTATAGGTTGTTGGTCCTTCAGTGACTAGTTATTGTTGTCTGGTATTTTACAGCTGAAGAAGTACTTAAGTAGTAGTTTTTGCTACTTTTGTCAGTATCCCGGTTAGTGCCAATATTCAGGACTCTAAGAGTTGAAGTGTTGCTGACTTGATTTTTAAGCTTTTGATGAATCACTGACTTATCTTTCACTCCAATACCAACATAGATTGTACGATATATTTTTTTCTCTCAATCCTTCTACTGCAGGCTGCATAGCACTCTTAGATACAAACAGTGAGTGTAATATTCCTAAACAAAAGGCATTTTTTAATTCCAATCTGAATTTATTGGGTACAAGGAACTCAGGACCTAGGCAGCCATTATCATTGGGGGCATAACCCCATGACTTCAAATTACTATTTATATACTCAGATGACTGTAACAGTGATCCTCTTGTGTGAGGAGCAGGCAACTGACGTCCTCCAGAAGCCTGTGGACAACAGCTCTCACCAGCCCTTATTATTGACTGTGCTGGGTTAGGCTGATGGGAATTGCAGGCCAAAAACATCTGGGTGGCTACAGTTGTCTACCCTTATCCCAGCCCCACACAACAAGATGCCAAGGTGCACTGTAGTTTCCAAACAAGAGAGTTTCATTAAGTAAGAGCTAAGACTAAAAGTTTCACCTCCAAGCTCCTATAATAAATCTCTCATTTAGTTTGTTCTTTAATCCCAGTTAACAGAAACTTTTTTCTGAATCAATGAATGCACAAGCCACATATTGTGAAATGCCCAAATAACCTACAGTAAAATTTGTTTTCTTGTTTTCTCTCTTGAGTTCTAGTGCTAAAATATTGCTTTCTAAGATACAAACACTTTGCTCCTATTAAATCTGGCATGACAAGTAAAGTCTGCTGTCACATGGGGAAATGCCACATGTAAGTGAGATTTATTCACACATACAGGATTTGAAATAGTGGCAGTACTTTACAAATTAAGTTTATATAAATAAACTGCTCTTTGTAGAAATAATGAGATAATGAATAAATAATGAACACAAAAGAAGTTTACAGTGAACAGTCTGCAAGAGATGTCTAGTCAATCACTCTTCCCTGAAACTATCCATAAACCTGGATTCATAGGCCAACCTTCCCACATTGTCTGACTTGCTGACCTACTCCTTTACAAAAATGTTGTACTGACAGATAGCAGTAAAATTCTGTTAAAATTAAATTCGATGAGAGAAACAGTGGGATAGATGTATAACAATAAATCTAAAACCAGGTTTTTATAAATCTAGCAAATGCCTTTTAAGAAATTTCTGAAATGTACAGTTTTACTGCAAGAGCATAAAAGAAGAGATGTAATATGGTTTCTGTGTTTCATTTCTTAGATAGGACAGGGAGTAAAACAATCAGCAGAGCAAAGGTTGTTTTCATTTAGTCTCTTCTATTGTTACGGATATCCAAACAACCATGAATTTTTAATTCTGGAAGGAAAAGGTGCACCTGTCAAACTAAAAGAGAACAGTACATGAAATACTATTTAACATTTTTATAGCACTTTCATCTTCAAAGAGCTTTACAAATGCAAACTAATTTAACCTGCCAAAGAAGTGGGTAATATCTTCCTGACTGCAGACTAAGTAATTTGGCCTGCTGCATATGTTTCAGATCAGAAATCCCCAGAGGTTTCTGGTTCCCAATATATGTCCCTTGGGAGGATACCTCTATTCCAAGAATTAGGAATGTACTGCCCGGTTTTATGATTGAGTTAGGTTTGTTTAAGACTATTAATTTCCACAGTGTTAAGCAGAGATGTATGTAAGTCTTTTATTCCAAGTCCCAAGTCAAGTCTCAAGTCTCTACCTTCAAGTCTCAAGTCAAGTCCTTGAAGATACTTTCAAGTCAAGTCTCAATTCAAGTCTCAGGTCTGGGAGCCAACTTTATACCACAACCTATATTCCAGAGTTTCAGGATAGAGTCAAATAAAGTCAGTTTTAATAATTTAAGCAGAGTCGGCCCTCCACGTTTGTGATTTTGCCATCTGCAACTTCAGAAGTGGGGAGTAGGATCCTTCTTACCCCCCCTTCCCAAAGCTGGAGACTTTTGTGCCAATGGGCATAAGAGAGTCTGCAGCTTTGGAAGTAGGGAATAGGATTCTTTTTACTTTCCGCTTCCGAAGCTGCAGGCTTTTTTAGAAATGAAGAATAGGATTTTTCTTACTCTCCATTACTGAAGCTTCAAAAGCTTCAGAAGGAAGGATCCTTCCTCCTCAATCCCACTGCCTAACACATTTGCTGTTCCCCTCTGAGAAATACACCCTGCACTCTCGGATGAGTCTTGCCTTCTGCTATTAGGAAATGTTTTCGAAGGCTCCTCCAATATGCAGCAAGGACGGACTGCTGAGCAGACCTCAAGCCTGCCTCAAGCCCATTGCCTAGCCCATTTGCTGTTCTCCTCTGGTAAATGTGCACCCACTTTGGGCTTGAGAGAGTTTGTCATGTGACAAGTAGGCAAAAAGAGATGGAAGCATTATTCAAAGTTGTAAGGTTTCTGGATGAATATATTATGTTATTCAACCAAAGGCAACAAGTCAATCACTAAAAATATACAAGTCTCAAGTCAAGTCAGTGCATCATTTATTGCTGAGTCAAGTCCGAGTTGATTCACTGAAGTGACTTAAGTCCGACTTGAATCCGAGTCAATCGACTCGAGTCTACATCACTGGTGTTAAGTACACCAACCTCAGGCTGAGTTACGCTGTGATCCAGAGCCCCCTGTTACAAGGTAGGCATCCATATGAATGTCTCATTTCTTTAAAGTTCGCTGTTGTTGTGTACTTACAAGTCTTTTCTGAATTAAAGTCAACTTATCCCAAGATTTTCTTGGCAAGAGTTGTTCAGAGGGGGTTTCCCTTGCTGAGTACTGACAGTACTGAGGCTGAGAGAGTGTGATTTGCCTAATAGGTCACCCAGTGGGTTTCGATGGCTGAACAGGGATTCAAATTCTGGTCTCCATCCCAGTTCAATGCTCAAACCACTACACCACACTGGCTCTCTCTTTAAAGCTAGATCCATGTTTTACACCAGACTGCACCTCTGAAAATCCGGTTGTTGTTTTTTTTTAAAAAAAGCACAGAGCTTGGTGACTAACAAACAGCCTTTCTATTCCACGGTAGGAAAGAAAGATGAAAAAAGACTTGTGCAAGAACGAATTATTGGTCAATATCAGTAAGATATAACTCAGGTTATGATGTGCTATACAGACAGAATATAGCAACCCCTCCACATTTGCAAAGGTTAGGAGTCCAGAACCCACGCAAAAGTGGAAAAATTGCAAATAACTGCCCCTTCCCATGATTCCCCTCCAGAGCTTCCCGCATCATCTTTTGCCTCTGGCCTGGGTGTTGGGGCAGCAGGAGAAAAGACACAGTAAAGGACTAATCAGCACTTTTCCCTTCAAAGGGAGAAGAGCAGAATTCTTAGCTTCTAGTTACTTCCAGCAGCCATCTTGAAAAGGAAGGAGTAGGAGCAAAGAGAGCACCTGACCAATCACAGGCCATTACACAGCAGAAAGTGCAGCCACCTGGCAGAGAGAACACACTTCCAGAACTGGGAGGTGGGTTTGCTTACCAAAAAGGGAAAATGGCCATTTTAAATACAAGCCTCTTATTCCTTGGGTGAGGAATGCAAGGGAATTGGAGGAGGAAAACGGGAGGGAGGAGCCAAGCACGTGCCTTGCGGATAATCAAATTTGCGGAGCTCAGACCAGCAAATGTGGAGGGAAGACTATGATGTTAAGCACATACATCATACAGGACAAGCTTAGTTTAAAACACTGAATGTAACAGTTGTTTTACATTAAAAAAATTATGTTGGCTAAAACAGAACTATCACCTATTCATTTTTCAAAGAGGCAAGAAAATTCACTATCCAGGGAAAGTACAAGGAGGAAAAAAAATAGTGAATCATTGATACTGACAAGCAGCTGAAGCAGGCGCACAACTTGATCAGTCTCATCTTTCCATTCTTGTACTATGTGACATCACAGCTACTGACTTTTTACTCTTTAGAAAGAGTACATAGAGAAGCAGAAACAAGGAGAAGCAAAAATATAGGCTTGAATTTAATTGTTATTCCCAGCTTGAACAGAGTCCTTCCATCAATGGGAACAGTAAAAGCTAATATATGTCCAACTGATTCAATTAATCTACTTCACTTGGGAATAAACTGGATTTTGGCTCGATATTTTTGGCAAGTTTGGCCATCTTTTTATACTCACTTTGAAAACTGAAAACAGGAAAAGTTTGTATTCACGTTTACGTCTAGATATGAACTATTGAATTGTACCAAATAAATGTTTACATTCACAAAAACGGCTCCTTGAGATCCAACCAGATATTCCTCCCTCAGCAAGTAAGTTGTGGTACAGAGCTTTGAAGTAATACGTCACAAGAAATACAGCTGTTTTTAATAAATTATGGGGGCGGGCTTAATAAAACCACATTTCAAAAGTCACTTTTTAGTGGAATTAATTTTAATTAATTGAAATAATTAAAGATTAATTAAAATAACTAGAAACTACTACTCATCCCACTAATGAGATGACTTTTATGCCACCCTGTTATCAACCCCAAGTCCCATCTCCCAGTAAAACCAGTGAAATGAGTAACAGAACAACTTACTTTTAAAAACATTCCAGTAAGAAGAATGAAAAAATAATCAATTACTCTTAAAAAGCAAACTTCCAAGCTCTGCTTCAGTGGATTCTGTCATATTTCCTCTTTTACTAAGTATCACAGCCCAATGAGAACAAATTTCAGGCCTGGAAGCCATGCCCTATGAGGATAGACTTAGAGAGCTGGGGATGTTTAGTCTGCAAAAGAGAAGGTTAAGAGGGGACATGATAACCATGTTCAAATATCTGAAGGGATGCCATGTAGAGGACGGAGTGGGCTTGTTTTCTGCTGCTCCAGAGACCAGGACAAGGAACAATGGATTCAAGTTGCAGGAAAGGAGATTCCACCTGAACCTCAGGAAGAACTTCTTGACAGTCAGGGCTGTCTGGCAGTGGAATATGCTGCCTCGGAGTGTAGTGGAGTCTCCTTCTTTGGAGGTTTTTAAGCACAGGCTGGATGGCCATCTGTCAGGAGTGCTTTGAGGGTGTTCCTGCATGGCAGGGGGTTGGACTGGATGGCCCCTGTGGTCTCTTCCAACACTACATTTCTATGATTCTATGATTAAAATAGCTCAGTCATACCAAGAACAAAGATCTAAAGGCATTTCAAAAAAGCAACATAACAAGCAGAAGGCATTTCATCACTGTTTTTTGAGGTTTTTGGAACAGCACTTGAGTGAATATGTCATATGAACCAAATAATTCGTCATTCCATCATGTGTTTTTCTCAAGGTGGCATTCTGACTTGTTATCTTTAATAGTAACTGACTGAGGCCAATACAAGGCATTTTGCTACCAGAGACAAAGCAGCAAACTGTGCCCCTTATACACACCCAAGTCAAGATGCATGGTACCTGAAGGCAGTCAAGCTATCCAGGCTTCTGAGACAGAAAATTCCATAGGTGTCTCTCCCTATCCCTGACTGCAAATATACAACATCCGAGTAAATAACTAATATCTGCTGCCTTTTTGTAATTCCAGAGGTAGCTGTCTTACTTCACAAGTTTGCCATGTAACTGATTTCCCACCTGATAGTTCCAAGTACGTTTCACTACAAACATACAACAGACTCAGGCTCTCAACAAAACAGGCTGAGCCACAAGAATAGTTCACATCCCCTGCTGACATTAATGAAGTATGTGGTTGTATCTGCTGTTGTTTTGTTATTCTTTTTTGAAAACATGTGAACATTTTAATCTCCTTCTATTGTGAGCCACTTAAACTGCAGAGGATTTTTTCTGATCAGAAAGAAGTAAATATAGCAGTAAATGTGAAATTAATAGCACAGCAATGATTTTATATGGTAATATGCAACAACATCTAGATCCTTTTTCATTAGAGATAAGTTTACCTGCCACTACTGCTTGAAATTCAGTGCAGCCAAACTTCCAAGAACCCCATGCAATTTGCACAGAAGTGGCTCAAAGATGTACAGCAAAGATGGTTGTTAGATTTTGCCACTGCTTAAATCAACCAGTTTAACAAAAAGATTTTAAAGTGAGTAAGAGCAACTCAAAACAGCTAGAATGAAAAGCATACTGTTAACCTATGTATTAGCATTAAATTTTTCCTGGAACACTAAAAAAATCGGAGGTAGTGCTAGAAATAAGCTCAATTTTCTTCTTTCACTATTGTCAGATCACCTGTAAACAGCAATCAAGACTATACATCTTAAATGGTCTGTATTTGTGTTAAAGAGAGTCAGTCCACTGAAGTTACTGCAAATGAAAAGAGGCTTCATCAGGGCGATGTCCAGTAGCTCAGACTTGTAAGGCTATATGTATGAAGCACAAAGAAATAGGTGAAACGAAGAGCTGAACCTTGAACACAGTTTTCTTTCAATTCTCTGGGGAAGCCCAGTACTATAAAGTGTTGAATTACTTAATACAAGGGATCATGTTCACTATTTACTACAGTACAACTGGCCCACATCCAGGTAGTCTGCTTGTCTAACCTTGATGAAACACCGGCGCCACCAGGTAACAGTAGTGGTTAGAAAGCCTGCCAGGGGCTTGTAACTGAAGACCAAAAAATGAAATTAGCACACCGCTTTAGCCAAAGGAATTCTTTCTACAACAGGCAATAACTCCAAGATACAGACCGGGCAGACCAAAGCCAAATCGCTCTACACATCCGCATATAGTAAAGTAATTGTTGAATTATGTCCTTGAAAAAACACACAGTAATATGATTTGTTTTTTTAAATGTGAAATTCCTACCATGTCCTGTACAAAAACAGGTATCCTAGTGTCTGGAGAAAGCAGCACCCTTCAGAAAAGAGAAAGACTAGGAGCAGTGCCATTTCTTCTTCTTGATTTTGTGAAATAAATCATCATCATCATCACCTATTTTTAAAACCTATAATTAAAATAGTTTTTTAAAAGCTTTAAAACAATAGTTAGAACAAGTACAGCATGCTATTAAAACCACTTTAGGGGAAAAAAAGTTATTGAAAACCTGTCAGAATAAGCCTTGCTTGCTGACAGAAGAAAAGTAAAGAGGACTCCATTGTACCTTCCTTCTGAAGCAAATTTCAGAGTCTAATGGTAGTCATCTAGAAGGCCATGGCCCACGGCCCTACAAGATGAGTCTGCCAGGGTAGTGGGACTGAGAGAAGGGCCTCTCCTAAAAATCTCAGGACCCAGGCAGACTCCTATGGAAAGATAAATTACATATTTATATAATAATTTAGTCAGCCTGTTTGTTGAATATTATGCCTAACTTCTATGTAGTACGCACAGCCCTGTCAGCACAGTTTAAAAGATGCACAAACTCAGTGTTCCAAAAAGCAAAGAAAAAAACAGGCCAGTGCAAGACGGGTACGATGGGGAGATTCTGGGGTCATGGCAATCCCTACTGAGAAGAATGGGTACTATTAGCTACCTTTGCAAGCACAAGTGATTAAGCAGCCTGCACAAACACACTGCTCATTATTGGCAAGATATGGCTCCCATGGCTTATTGTGCCAAGCAAACACACCCACACAGTTTGCACTACTTTTTGTACCTTGGCATTGGCTGAGGGTCACCAGAAAGCAAAATTAAATCAGCCTTTAAGTACTCTGCCTTTATCACCAGAATGAAATTTTTGACACTATAAATAAAGGAGAAATGGGGTGGAAGGAAAGAATCTAGAAGCACCTTTAATGCTATCTTTTTTCTTTCCAAAAGAATCTTTTGTGTGTATTAACCCATTTCTCCAAATGCAGCTACCACCATTACTACATTTGCAATAGGGGGATTCTATTGTGCTGTTGCAGCGAAGAAGAATCACACTCCTGCCACAATTGGTGGATCTCAGGATTTTGGGGGGGGGGCAGACTGATGGCATCAAAGTATATCCTAAGGCAGTGGTTCTCAACCTGTGGGTCCCCAGATGTGTTTGGACTTCAGCTCCCAGAAGCCCTGAGCATTGACCATAGTGGCTGGGGCTTATGGGAGCTGAAGTCCACAAACATCTGGGGACCCAAAGGTTGAGAACCACTGTCCTAAGGGGAATGAGACACTTTTTAAAAATATAAACCATTTTAAAACTGCTCTTCAACCTAACAGATAGCAGGGTGTTAATGCGTCAAAACAAAAATATGCCAAGAACATTATACAATAAAACCATGAAAAACATCGATAACGCTAGACCCTTGGTTGCATAAGAGTTTGAGCCCACCGTGTCAAATTTGGCAGGCCTTCCTTTCACGGAACTGTGCTTTTGTTACATCATTTTTAAACACATTTACTTAAGTGAATGGGTCAAGGATTATGGCCTTAATACTGATTGCAATCAACTTAGGATCATGCTGTATACCTGTTGTCTCACCTCTTTTTTCCAAAGAGTATGCTTTATTTCCATATTGCAGCATGGAAAATTATGCCACTTTAAAGAGAGCAAATTTATCCTGTTGCGAAAAAAAGGTGAGCTGAAATCCTGAAAATCAGACACTACTGTTTTATTCATATATACCTATATACGTATTGAAGCGGCAATCATGTACGCATTTACCTAGAAGTCCCATTTAATTCAACAGGTCTTACTCTGAGTAGGTACATGGGATTTTGCTGTCAGTTCTTATTAGATTGCAAGTTGCATAATTACAGCATGACTCTATCCCTGCATTAAACCTGTGGGGCAAGAACAAGATCAGTCCTAGATTCTCCTGCTGTAGCAGAGCCCAAAGATATGCCACTATAGTTAATCTCATTAATATAGATTGCACTAACAGGTACTATGGCTAGCATAAGGAAGTGTGGTGGAGTAGAACTGGGGCACAGCAAGGTTCTGTCCAGAGTCTATGCTCCTTCATGGGTCTCTTTCATTCCAAGCATCAGTGCAACATTATGCCAAAGAAAAAGAATGACCTATGTTCAGATAGTCACACTTAAGCCAATACAGAGCACAACTACTTCTCAGAGCTTTAAAATACCATTCTTTGAACTACAATCCCAAAGGTCCTTCAGTTGGCAGTTTTGCAAGCAGCTCATCACCAAGGCTGGTTAAGCTGGCAGGGGATCTGGAATAATTCAAAAAGAGGGCAGCCTTTGTTCATGTGCCCAAAAATTTACTGTTAAAGGGCTAGCTCTCAGCTGTTGCAGATCAGGCCTGTGGTGCTATTGGGTCAATGAGAGCCCTTTTTGAGGCCAAAGCCAGCCTCTTTCAGTACTTGTGTCATTCACTCTGACTGAGTCTCAGTGGGAGCAAACCAGAATGCACCACACATGGTCACTCACTATATTGCTGGGAAAGAAGACCAGGGTGGGCAGTAGAAGCTACAAATCCTTGGGAGACGGCAATGGAAGAGAAATCTATAGCCCTCTTCCTCAGGTACATTTTGGGGAAGAAAGTAATAGTCCCACTATATTCTGTACTGGACAGGCCTCATTTGGAGTGCTGAGTTCAATTCCAGGCACCTCATTTTAGGAAGGATATAGACAAGTTGAAGCAGGTTCTTCTTAAGTTAGAACAAAATATATGAGGAAAGGTTGAAGATGCTGGGCATGTTCAGCTCGGAGAAGAGAAAACTGAGGAGTGCTATGGCTGCACTCTTTAAATGTCTAACGGGTTATCACAGAGAGGAATGTGCATGTTTGTTCTCTGCTTCCTCGCACAGTAGAACCACATCTAATGGTTTTATGTTACATGAGAGTAGATTTTGATTGAACGTTAAGAAGGACTTCTTGAAAATGACAGCTATTCAACAATGGAAACAGTTACTTAGAGAGGCAGTGGAGTCTCTTTCTCTGAATGTCTCCAAAAAGAAGCTGGACAGCTACCTGCTTGGGATGCTCTAGTAACTTGATGCCTTGCATTGAGTGAGGGATTGGATTTAGCCTATGAAGCCCCTTCCAAACCTGTGATTCTAAGAAAATACAATAAGTGTGCGTGTTAGTATTGCTAGATTTTCAAAACAGCAATAAGGACATCTGAAATTCATGACACGCAGGGTTGATAATCAGGAGTAGCTATTAACAACTTCATGTTCTACTTAAATACCAAACGAAAGTATTGATTTCAATTAACTTAGCCATGTGATTCTCTGTAAAACTAACATTTTGTCCACATTGATTAATTACACGATGCACATGCTATCTTTATGAGGGGCCCACATCCCACATATGAAGGCCCACATATGAGGGTTTTGGGGATTTTTTTGGCATCTGGTTCAGTCTATATAAAAGTAAAAGCCTTCTAACCCTCAACAGGGAACGTTCCTTACACTAAGTGACACCTGCCAGTTCTATAAGGGTCAAGCTTCCCAACCCTCAAATAAGGGACACCTGGCAACCTGTGTGTGCTTCTGTTGTGTGTAATGCCACAGCAGTATGGGGTACCTAGCCAATAAGGGCCCAAAATCATTTGCTCCAATTGCAGCATTCATAAGCCAGCCTTGCTCCCTACCAATCAAACCATGCAGAAACCTGACTGTGAGATCATCAGTTCTCTGGCCAAAGAACCAGCTGGAACTCTTCCAGCTGGCCTCTTGGTTGGAGAACTACCTTTGCTCTGCATTGATTTTTCCCAGATGGGGAAAGCCTATTAGAGGTGAACCACTCCATCCAGAGCCCCAGTTGGGGTGGCTTCATTCCTCACTTTACAGCTGGCTAAGACTGTGTCAGTACAACCCAGAAACACAAACACAGCCCTCTTACACACTCCTGGGACTTGCTGTGTGGAAAGCTAATTGACCATTGCACAATATGTGAGCTCACAGCCTTGGTAATCACTGCACAATTGTTTGTTTGTGCAGCAGTGAGATTCAGTGTAACCACACATCACTAAAGTATACAGAATCTGGACCCAAGGTATTTCCACTGTTGTTCTTCTTTCACAAATTCTCAAATTATTGATAAACTTCTCAGACACAGGCAATTTCTAAAATTGATCAAGCCAACTCTCAAACGCATGTCTCTCCAAACTGCATTTATTTCTGTTCTCACTGTTGCAAGCAGTATTTTAATCAAGATTTTATGGGGGAGACTACTGGTTCCCCTTCAAATAGGAAAAGAAACAGTTACGTCCCATCCTCCTTTAGTAGCTCATCCAGGCAATGAAATTAAGGACTGTGAACCTTACAGGAAGATTCACTTTATTGTGTAGAAATGGTTTGGGCTTTTAGGGGGATTAATACTGTGCCAGTGAAGAGTCAGAAACTAAGGCTTTCAAATCTCTTTCCAAAGCCAATTCCAGTCCTGATAAAATGCTGATTTTTTAAAAAAATTTAAACCCTCATACTAGATTCCTAGTTGCACTGTTCTGCTTAATACACATATTATCAAAAACAGCAAGAGAGTCTAGTCCCCCTCCCTTTTTTTGAAACCTCGATTTGCAAAAGACAAGGAAGGTCAAAATTTTCCAAAACCAACTGGTGACCTTGGAACTGTCAACATCTCTCTACTTATAGCTTTATTTCCACAACAGGGCTCAAATCCTGTAAACATCACAATCCCTCCCTACCTCTGATAGTGAGAATATTTCTATTTTGGAAATTGGGAAATGGGACGGAGAGGTTAGTACATCCTGTTTTTGCTTTAACCACCTTAAATAGTTTAGTGTTTGGGCACTTCATTGGTCACCTGTTAACTCCAAATCATTTCTTAACATGCTGAAAAGCTTCAGCACCAATACCTGCACTTTGGGACCCCACTACTTAGATCTCCCATTTCAAGGACTGACCACTTATTCCTATGCTCCGATTTCTGCTCTTTCAGCAGATACTGATGCATGAAATGATCTGTCCTCTATTCTCTTAGTATTAAACTGTAGAAAGATTAGTAACACATGCATATTTTAAAAGAAGTATTATATGAAACAGCATTCAAATTAAGACTCTGCCCTTTCTTGTAATACTGTGATATAAACTGGATAAATAATAATGTAATATAGGCATTAAATCTGAAAAGGCATATTTTGTGATGGCCCATAAATCCTAACTTTATTAGCAGCAACAAGTTTAATATTAAGTCCTTTTTTTTTTGCTTGCTTGCTTGCTGGATGATAGAAGAAAATATGCTATACTAAACATGAGCAAAGAGCCAAGGATTATTGAATAAGTGACTTTTGTAAACATGATTATTTTCTTATAGGTCAACATCCTGATCCTTTGCATTTGAAAAGTCAAAAATAAGGGGAAAAAATTATAGCTTTCCTATTTGTTTTTAGATTTCAGATATAAAATCAAGCATTTATCTAGGAACTGAATATTTCTGAAGATTGAGAGCCACTTAAAAGAAGATGCGAAGAGTGCCTGCTCCATAATGATTCAGCTTTTCAAAATCAGTAAATCAGCATGCATAAGGATACTGCTGTCTCTCATGCCCATTTAAGATGGTTTTCAAAGGGCATTACCCTGATTTTTGTTATTAGGAATGGGAGTATCATTCTTACGCAATTATTAATACTTGAAAACTGTTTCGATGAATAATTAGAACATTTGCAATCTACTACAAAAGTATAATCAATCATGTCTATGTAGGAAGACTATATGAGAGCTCAGACAGACAACATCTGTACTGCTTTACAGTTATGCTCAAATCTTACTTCTTTAATGAAAAAAAGTAAGTACAACAAATCATTTTCTCACTTCCAAACTGTCTCTGAAACATGGGCTTCAGAAGAGACAAAGTTATTAAAGCTACAAACAATGAGACAAGTTAGTTGCAGTGAAAGTTACAATCCTATGCACACTTCCCTGAGAGTAAACGCCCTTTAAGGAACAATGTATATTTCTTTGCAAATGTATATAAGATTGTCCATGATCTTAAGAAGAAACAGGAAACACGTCACCAGGTTCTTCTGCAGATTTTACTAAATGCTCCACAGTTTTTGATTCTCTTGCACAAACTTAAGGCCCAGTGATTTCAATAGGAGGTGGCCCTATCATTCCTTTAAAAAAATTATTTCAAAGGAATCACTAAAAAAGCTCTCACAGCTTGCTCAGCAACTGCTAAGGACTACTTCATTTGGAATCTTTAGGTACTTTTACCTATTTTCATTTCCATAGATGATTACTTGAATAAATTTATTGTCATCTTTTGTTTTTCTTAATTGCTATGCTACTAGTAAAATATTCACAACAGATGAAGTTCCTTCCTCCCACCACAGAAAATCCTCTTAATTAAGTCGATACATATTTTGCCTGAGGGAAACAAAAGATCACACCTTAGCTTGCAGCAACAGTACCTGAACTTCCAAATAATATGCTCTTTATTCGTTTAAGATACTGCTTCCTATTTTAGCCCTTCCAAATGCAAATTAACTAAATATATACAGTGAGTAAATGCTTGTCTTAACTGCATAAGATAAAGCTGAAAATGGCTTTTGAGACCCCCCCCCACTTTTCATTAGAAAGCCACACCAGAGGTTGTCCAATTCAAGAAATAATTTTACAACCAGTTTAACAAAAAGTTATTTGTGCCCATCAAAAGACTGAACCCATCAGACCCAAGAGATCTCAACCAATAAATGATTACAATCATCCCCCCACATTCGTTAGGGTTAGGGCCACAGGACCCTTGTGAAAGTGGAAAAATCATGAATAACTCTAGGCCTTCCCAAACCATATTTAACACACACAAAAAGTATGATCATCATATTCAACCTATCATGGATTCCTCTGAGGTATCAGGGTTCCTTCGCAAGGCAGAAGTGGGTGGCTGGTGGGGCTTATTGCCACCTCCACTGCTGCCCCACACCACTTTTAACAAGGACTTACAAACCTCGTTCGCAGTTTCTCAGTCTCACTAGGCTTGCAGTCCCCATTAAAAATGACATAGGGAGGCAGAAGAAGCGACAGCAAATAATCTGCAAATAATCACATCCGGAAAAATGAAACTCACAAATGTGGAAGACTGACTGTACATCTATATTAGTACAATAGCCACCAGAAAAATAGTCCAGTGACTATATGCTTGTGGGTAACAGGCACAGTCCATGGAACCATCATGATTCTAGCTAGCACAACTCATGTGCACCATGGAAAGCATAGATCAGCCAGAGCTTGAACAAGTTGGTGTTTTTTTTCCGGGGGTGGTGGTGGAACAATATAAGCCCCCAGCTCCTTATTCCCTCAGCACAGCTGCACATAATGTAGGCAAGGAGATTCTGAAAGCTGCAGTTCGAAAAAGTAACTGGCTCAAGCTCTGACTAGTCTTCCCCAACTTAATCACTTGACAGTTATGTTGGACTAAAATTCTTACCACCATCCCATCTGGCAAGTGCCATACTGGAGAAGGCTAAATGAGACAGTATCACACAAGAAAAACCAATTGTCTGATTCAGAACAAAAGAGCTGCATACATCCAGTTAATATACGAAAGTAAAAGAAATGCGGTTAAGCAACACAAAATCATTTTTGTCACATGCCTGGAGTCAGCAACAAAAGCAGGAGAATACAACTAACAAATTGTTGACGGATACTCAGTGCTCTGGAGTACTGCACATTGTTTATTCATCTTTAGTTTTTATACTCTGGTATAGCTCCTGCTTCACCCCGCTCAAGACACTGGGAACTATCCTAGGACTTTTTGACCATTGGACTAGAACTCTGGGAGCCCAGGCTCTGAATCCCTAGTCAGCCATGGAAACCCAGTGGACAATCTTGGGCAAATCACACTCTCTCAGCCTAAATAGGAATCCTGCTAATAAAAGCCTATAACAGTTTTGCCTGAGGGTCACAGCAAGTCAGGAACGACTTGAAGGCGCACATCAGCAACAAAGCATGAATGCAAACAAAGAGACCAATATTTTTGAACTCGTTAATATAATCTCTTAGATACATCCTTCCTAAAAGAAAAGGGAAACAAACAACGTCCGCTTTACTTATGTATAGCATTCAGCGGGGAAGCGTTATACCCCAACAAACGCCTGCGGGAAAGATCAAAGATACGCATGCGCGATATATCTTCCTCTACGAACCCCTCCCTAAGCGTCTCCCACTTTCCTCGCTCGAGAAGAAACTCTTTAGACTCTCCCCTTGCACTTACCCTTCAACAGCAGCGGCAGCATGCCAACAGCGACCCTGGGCGCCGCCATCTTGGATAGACGTCTTGAGTCACGTGGAGGCGGGAATTAGCGCCCCGCCCAAGTCGGAGCGGGGGCAGGTGACACCTCGGCCGGTAGGGCCAAAAGGTAAAGGCTAGGGAGGGGCTGGGTAGAACTGTGGCCACAGAGGCTTCTAAGGGGCGCATGCGCACCTCGGGCCTTGGATGGTTGGAGAGTAGGCAAGTTCGCGCCTTTTGCGAAGAATCGAGGGCGTTTGAAGGGCCAAAAAATAAAAGCTAAAAAAAGAAACTCTATTTAAATAGTTATCGTTGTAATATATATATATTCTGCAAAATCTGTAACTCGCTGTCCTCAAACTCTGCCATATTGTTTTAAAGAATTAAAGCTATCAGGAAGGAGAGCAGAAGGGTTTTGGAAACGTGGGGAGTTTACAGTATTCGGCGGAGAACGCAGCAGGGCCGAGTCCCGTTAGTTGTGAACTAGCTTCCCATCGAAGACTAATTTTAAAGGCGACAGAACGCTATGGTTGAGTAGTATCTCAATTTTTATAGGATTTAAACTCGCGTTTTATGTACTTGGCTTTGCTGAAGAAGAAACACTAGCTTAAGGAAGGAGGAGTGTGTCCCTTTTTTTTTTTTTTTTTTTTAAAGGTACAAATAAAGTTTTGGCCTCCTGTTATTGCAAGCCGGGAGAGGCATAATGTCTCGCGCTCCGTAGCGGCGCCATTGCGGCTGCTTGAGGGGAATCAATTTTCGACAGTTATAATGCAGCCCTCTCGGTCTCCAAATCGGAGTCCGCCGCGGCTGCCGCTCGTGGGGAGCTTCTCCCCGGCACGCGCCAGCACGCCCCAAATCAGGCGCCTTGTCTAGTTTGTGGGCGCCAAGCTGATATTTCTAAAGGAGTTTTTTTTTTTTAAACTTGGGGATGGTGGGGAATAAAATGAGCCTGACCAAAGAAAGGGCGACTTAGTACTCAGTTCTGTTCATGCTGTTAAATGTTTGTTTTACCGCCACCTCACCGTTTGTTTCTGCACCTCGCTTTCGGTGAACACATTTTTGAGGCCGCCTCCTCTGCGCTTCCATTTTGTACAGTTACGCTTTCAGGAAGGTCTGGAATCAGGGGCGCAGCTCCAGAGGGCCCAAAATGAGGGTATGGCCTCCTTGAATAGGAATTCCGCCCCTTCATGAAAATTTCTTTCAGTTCCTCAAGTTTCTTGCATTGCAGAGTGGAACATTCAAAATAGTTGTCACGTTTGCTTTCTTCGCATTCTCAGGATCAATCTGCCTGCCTCCTTTCTTTGGTTGCCTAAACTGTATTTCTAAATCAAGAATTGTGGGTCACATTACTCCCTAAGAGGCCTTGGAAGGCTGCACCTCCCCAGGGACACAAAAATGTTATCCCCCCCCGACAACCTTGGGGGGTGGGGACACTTTTGCCATGTTTTGAGGAAGAGCCCTTTCCCAACAGGAGATGGGCAGAAGCCACTTTCTGTTTCAGAAAAGCCTACCTTGGGCCTTGATTGGCCAGGGCAGACAAAAATGTGGCGAAAATGCCACCCAGGCCCCCGGAGACCATTTGGGAGCAAAAAATTTGACCTTCAGGAGCCACAAAAACCCCTCAGGGGCCCACATGGAGGCTGCAGGGTACACTTCGGCCACATCTACTCTAAATCCTCAACTGAAGTTTTAATGCAATGCTGAAAAAGAAAACCTAATGTGAGGAGGGAGAATGTGCTCCCCCTCCCCGCTTTCCATTTGGAATCCCTCACCCTTCCACTCCAGTTCCTAGAGTCCTAAATTCAGGGCAATGGGCTGTGGTGGTGTTGGCTAGAGAAGGGTCCTCTGTGTAGATAAAGGACTTTTTTCTCCATGGCTAGTTGATAGTAGTATGCATTGTTTTTAGTCTGCACTCAATGATGGATCACAATACATTCTTCCACAACTTCCCCAAGAATTCTGTGCATTATTTACTTATTTCTATACCAACTCTCCAAATAGGAAATTCCTTCAAGAAAATTTACAGAATTAATGGTGTATAAACAATTTAGTGCTGATTTATCATTTAATATATATAAAAAGCAGCAGTCCTTGCGATTCTGCAACTACAGATTGGCATCACATAGTTAATTAAAAACAGAAGCAATCAGGTTGTTAAGGCCCTATTTAAAAACAGTAAAGGAGACACTGACAGACAGACTTTCTGAGGGATAGAGATGCACAGGGATGGGCCACTCAGTTGCAGCTGGTAGCTCCCCTGTCAGTGAGAAGATGAGTCTGCTCCTGGTTTTAATCTGATTTTCTGAGAAGCTAAACAAAGTGCTGAACCTATTTTGGGGGTGGCTTAAGTAGCTTCTTTACAGTTAGTGTTAAAACCAGGAGAAATTCACCACTTCTCTGACCCAGAAGATGCCATCCTCCACTGGGGCTGCCACTCAAAAGCCTGTTACTTGTTCCCATCCTGTGCTAGCTTTTACTGCTGGGCATGTGAATAGGGCATCTGTGGATAAACCTAACCACTGAAAGGTTTAGATAGACTGAGGCATACC
Source organism: Iguana delicatissima (assembly GCA_948472985.1). Classification (NCBI taxonomy): domain Eukaryota; kingdom Metazoa; phylum Chordata; class Lepidosauria; order Squamata; family Iguanidae; genus Iguana; species Iguana delicatissima. The sequence goes on from CAOKZL010003131.1 coordinate 100,630, forward strand.
TTCAAGTTACTTGGTTCTGAGCAATTTGCAGTTTTAAATGCTTAAAAGAAAAACTCTGCTAATACTGGAATAAGGGGGAACAAACAGGAATACAGCCTACAGAAAACTAGTGTTATATATGCTGATTACCTAGACTACAAACAGTCAGTTGCATTCTGTACAAACAAACCTTTCATTTCTTCAACTGGATCCCTGCCTCCCACTTTCTACATGATCATGGCAAATCTGAATTTAAACATGTTGATCCTGTCATCAACTATGATGCATGCACCTGGCAACCTGACCCAGTACGTATTATGACTGGAGCTGACGTGTGCAGTTTTTCCCACACCAGAGAAATCTGTTGTTACTTATTTGTTGTACTTATATCCCACTTCTACTACAAAGAGCTCAATACAATATACAAGTAGGCTCTCTTCTTTCCTCTCCATTTTGTCTCCAAAACAACCCTGGAAAACAGGTCAGGCTGAGAGAAAATGCCCAGCTCAGTGTCACCCAGTCCATTTCATTGGTGATTCAAGACTTGAACCTGAATTTTCCAAGTCTCAGTTCAAGACTTTAACCACTATGCTACACTGACTCTCTGATTTTGGTTCACTAATCTTTTCTCATTTATAGGAACTTTAATACAATAAACAGCTATGAGAGGATTTGATCCATGGGAAGGATTAAAAAGGGAGGAGGATGGGGTTTTGATATGGAACCTGTGGGCTACCGAAGATGGAGTGGTGGCACGGAATTCTCCTTAAAGGGCCACTGAAACAGACTAAAGACAACCCATGTTTGGGGGAGAAAATAGACAACCAGAAGCTTGTCTTGTGTTTTGGGAAGCCTGGATCTCTTTGAGGTTGTACACTGTATGGATGGCCCTCAGCCAAAAGAGAAAGAGGTAAATGTTAATAATAAATCTACATGTTTACTTATATTATAAATACTTCATGCAGAACAGTTATCTGACGAGAGAAAAACTGTGCCATGCTGTCATTTTGGTAGCATGGCAAGGATCCCTCAACATTCCTGTATGGTTAGTGGGGAGTTTAAATCTGCAATAAATATGTATAGACATAAAAATACATGTTAAATGTAAATGGAATGGAATGTAAATGGAATATAGAAAGTGAACTGAAAAATATGCATTATGAAAACTACAGATTCTTTGTTTTTTCTTAAGTCACATTTGGGACAGCATGTTCCCAGTGGAAAAATGCTTAGTGATCTCCCCCTCGCCGCTCCCTCCAGCTTTGTTTTAAAGCAAACTATCATTTCGGGAAAGCTAAAGACTAGACGTTTTGTGTATTGGACTGTGTAAGAACAAAGGTGGCAGGTGCTGGATCTTCTCCCCATTCCCACTGAATCAGATTTCATTTATATTTTTGCTCTAATCAACTCTGACTGCAGAGCAGCCTTAACTGCAGTGCATTCTTATTTGAGGTATCTTAACTGCATTACATTTTCTCTCATCGCTACAAGAAGAAAAGATACAGCTGAAGTAGGAATAGACAGCCCACCACCCTACTCACTCTAATGTCATACAGCCCTACTCACCCCTGTCCCTTATTAAAAAGAGTGACAGATACAAGAAGAAAATATAGTGTCAAGACCTTAGGATTCTGTGTTTAGTCACATGATGATTAACTTGATTCCAGTTTCTAAAAGGAACTTCCAGCTGAACTGGATACTAATAATTTATTTAGTTTTCTCTCCATCCCACTGTTAGTCTGCAACATTTCAGAGCCTATAAAAGCTTACACATTGGAAGACAGAGCTGCAATTATTGCCTATATGTGTTTAGCAAGTAGTTAAGTTGGGAGATATTTTGTAAACTTTCTTTCCATTAAAAAAGAGTCTTCTGGACACTTAACAATAAACCACAGATAAAGTTATTACTATTTTTAAGTTAGCTGAAAACACATAAGTGAGCGGTATTATCTTTTATAAGATTTGTCACAATGTGAGAACAGTCCTAAAATTTCTGAGGTGACTGAAGGTTACTAAGAGGGAATATCGACTGAACTATACTGGCTAAAAAGTATAAATATAATGAAGTGTGAACATTTATGGCTTTTATTCCTCCTACATCCATTGCTATATCAGTCTGGGCCCCCACAAATTGCTACCCTCCAGATATGTTGGGTTCCAGTTTCCAGAATCCCCTTACAATGATGAGAGCTGCAGACCTTCCTGCCTTAAACTCTTAAGATACATCCTTTGGATAGGACTTAAAAGGGCAAACAGGAACCACAAACAGTATTATCCAGGGGTCCATAAAATTCTGGGGGGAGCCATGGGTACATTTTGAATTTTGATTGCCTTGGGAGCCACAAGTTGCTCCTTTCTTCTTACCTCAATTCTGGGTTGTTCCCACATTCAAAGACAGAGAAAGCAAACACTTTGCTGTTCTATGACTTGCACATGACTTTTGCCCTAAATTCACAGTTAGTGTAAAGGTTACAGTCTATGGGCAGTACAGTTAAAGGAGGGGGGAACATATCCAGCATGACCATAATACAAAAACATGGGCCCAAAACACAGAGCATCATGGGTATTCATGATTTTTACATGGGATGCCAATAAATCAACATGAAATCAAAAACCATAGCTGTGGATACAGCAATGGCAGCAAGTAGAAATCAGTGCTTGGAAATAACAGGTTAACAGTGACCGGTAAATTGTAACAAGTTATGTTTAAAAGTAATGTAGGTAAAAGAAGTGTGTGTAATGAGCAACATTTTCTAGTCACCCTTTCTAGATAAATTTAAAGATAATTTTAAGGCATATTTAGAGGAATTTTCAAGAGTATTATTTAAGTTATATGCCATTGGCTATCCAATCCAAAGATTTCCCCCCAAAAGTTAAAAAAAATGTAGCAATTAGCACAATGTGAACTAGGATACCTCCTTTTTTGGGAGAAGTGTGTCCTACATCTCTTTAACCTATCTTGGATTGACTGGATGACACTCAGTTCAGTGTAAGTAACTACTTCTGTGTGATCTTTGTTACATCACTGGATCTAAAGCTAAGTACAGTAGAGTCTCGGTTATCCGACATAAATGGGCGGGCTGATTGTCGGATACCCGAAAATGTCGGATAATCCGGAGACCTGTGGCAGCCGCCATTTTGGGGGCGTGTCTGGGGGCGTGGAAATGCCTACAGCCACGCCCCCAGGCAGCCGCGATGTCGGATAATCCGGAATGTCAGAAGGTCGGATAACCGAGACTCTACTGTATAAGTTTTCATGGTGGGGAACTGTTATGATATAGGTTCTTTTAAAAGTTATTGCCAGAGACTGGCAATATTTGGGTCTTCTTTGTGGGCTGTCAGAATCCACTCGTCTGCAGCCTCCTGAAGATGGTTTGCTGCAAGAACAACCACTCCAGACTATCAACAGACCATCTCAAGCAATGACCTATGCCTCTTGGTGGAATGGGTAAGTAATTCTGGGTTCTGTCCTGTTTTAGGTAGCTTCACTATTGTTCCGCAACCAAGGAATCAGACCAAGGATTGTCAGAATCCCTTCTTTTTCATATGCAAATCGGAGGCTTGCCACCCACTCCCAAAAGCTGGGATCTCCTTCCTCAGATAACTCCCCAGTGTTTTGGACATGCAGTCTGAGACCTCTCTCTTTGTTCAGTCTTACAGTCTCCTCTCTCTTGTTCCCAACTTATTTCTTCTTCTACAAACTATCTCGTAGCTGTCTTTGCAACAATTTACCTTCTACAGGTCTCTGACCATCTAGTGGTCTTCTGTGCCTTCTGTCTTTTTTTCCTCTTCCCTTCACCCCTTCAGCCTGCTTGTATTTTTTCCTAGGAATCCTTCCTTCTAAGCGCCAGCATCATTCCCTCCTCTTCCCTCCCCTAGTGACACCCTCCCTTTCCTTTCTTCCTAAATGCCCTCTGAGAGGCTGTCTCTTTCACTCTTGCAGCCTTCTCTTTGTTTAGCTCTTCTTCCTTTCAGCTTCTGCTTGCTCTGTTTCCTATTCTCCTTTCTCTAAAATACACCATTATTTACATTTTTTTTTATTTAAGTGGACCACTTTTGTTTTTCAACTCCTCCTTGATCAGCTATGGGTCTAAACAATCCCAGAGCTGTTGGACAGCTAAGGAAACATGCAGCACCTGATGGCAACATGAATTGCAGACGTCACTACCCCTAGATCTTGTTGGCAATTAGGGAAGTGAGGAATGGAGCTTTATTCTGTACAGTTCTCCATAATTATACAAAAACTCAGACTGTACTACTGTTAATGCATCTCAATCTACTTTTTTTATTTCAGCAAAGTGCCCCCAAAATCTAAGCACAGATTTTTTAAAATCTACAACACAAAAATAGAAAATATCCAAAATGCACAGAAAACCACAGTCATCTTGAAAGTGATTGAAGTATCACATGAAACTTTGCAGTGAAGCAGTGATCAAGGAAGTATCTCATAACACAACGTACAGAAATCTGCACAGTTTTGGTAGCATCCTCAGGCTTGAGCAAGCCGTTCTAGGACCCTTCGGTAATCTGAAACAAGCTGCTGGAAGGTCTCTTCTAATTGCTTGTGTTGCAAATTTAGGTCTATTTGGTTCAACTGGTTGGTTAGCTCTTCTGGTCTCAAGCATCTTCTCATTTTAGCAATCTCTCTCTGCTTTTTCTGGAAAAGAAACAAAACACACATGAGAATACTGCCACAGATCACTGCTATTAAGACTGTCATAAAAAGCAACTGAGCCTAAAAATACAAAAGTATTGAAAAAAAATCTTTCAGAAAATTCCATTGCCTCTTCCTATGCACTGGAAGGCAGACTTTCAGAAACTAAAAACAAATGGCTATCAACTTCAGTTTAATGCATATTTAATCATGAATGTAACAAACTTTGACGACTTCTCACATAGAATAGGTTCAACTCAATAAAGACAAACTAAATCCCATTCAGTTGTTCCAGTGAGCCTTGACTGTGGTTAACTTTTACAGTACTGTTGCCAATGCAGATTGATAGCATACTCTTCCAAGACCTTTCTCCTAAAGAAGGCCATAATCATTTGGTGCTGAAACAGTGACATGTGAAATCTAGGAACTGTAGCAACCCAGTCAGACTTCTTAAGTAATTGGATGAGGTGAGAAGAGATAAAATAGCCCTATGTATTCTCCCCTAAGGGAGAAAAGGAATTTGGGAGTGGTGATCGTGAGCAAACAATAAGGATTAAGCAGTTCCACCCATTATCATTTATCCACTGAAACGTACATGTTTGTACAGCTGGCTTTTTTTTTTTTTAAAAAAAGCAAACTGTTCTCCTATCTGTAGTTTGGCCCCTAGTTATGAATAGAATTTTGGGAAATGTAAGGGTGGTACAGATTTCTACATACTCAAGAAAAAAAAATCTATTTTCGAGTTCAATAGCACCTGAAACACTTAAGATGAGCTGCAAAGCATTCAGCTCAGTTAATCCTCCAATTCCAGACCAACTCTACTTACTTATTTACACAAATTTATATCCCGCTTTCCCTTCAGAAGGGAGTCAGTCCCTAACAAAATCCAAAAACAGATTTAGAATTATCAAAATTAAGCACAGAAAAAAATGAGCTAAAATAGCAATAAATAAATAAAGAAGCAGTTACTGCAGAATCTTATTGTTACCCTGAAATTTTGGGGGTCCCCAAGGGACGCCTTGATGTGCTCCAAGTGATAGGGAAGGTAAACTCAACAGGGCACAAGCAATAGCACTACGAGAGGCAGGGTAACCTAGCAAGATCTTTTACCCAATTTTTATGGGGTCAGGCAAAGCCAAAAACCACACAAAAGATCAAATAAATGACTTTATTGAAAGGAAATAACATGCATCAATGCACACACACGCATTCAAGCCCTATAGAAAGGCAAAGAGTGGAAACTAGATAGAGGGATTATTAGAGGATTTGTAGTTTGGGTGATACTGTACCTTTTCCTGAAGTCCTTGGTCCGAGAAAGTAGCGAAAAAGTAAATCTCAGCAGAAGGACACTGAGGAGATTACTTGGCTGCGGGGGGGGGGGACAGTCTGTTGGTATGACCGGGAGTTATCCAAAGAACCAGCCAAAAATGGGGACTATTTGTAGGGAAAATGTACCTTGAGGGCAAATCCTCTCCCAGGGAGAACAAAGAGAATGGTAACAGAAAAACAATACCACACCAGCACCTTCTTTGATATTAAAAGATAACAAGGTGTTACCAAAGTTTCAGGATCTTCCGCGACTTTGGGTTGCAGTGTGAGTTTATATAGATGGTCCTTGCCTGATAAGATTTTATTGCTACCAGTGCCCAACTTGTGGGGAAGCACCTTAATCCTTACAAGCTGGCTCCTCAAAGACTGAGGACCTTTTGTCCACTGTGGTTGGCACGGCTTGAAGTCACCTGTGGCTATGTGACGGGGGAGTTTACTGGCCTGACCCGGTTTTCCAATCGTACGACCATTGCTGCCTATGTGCTCATCCGGGTGACCTCTCTGGCGTGTTAGATTATATTTTATATCAAAGTTGTAGACCCCGGGACAGGGTTTACCAATGGGGCAACATTATCCTTTACTTCAGATGCCACATATGCCTCTGTTGCTTTTTTCACTAACAAGAAACTATGAAGATAAGAGGTATATGATACTTATCTTTCATTCAGACAGCCTTTCAGTGTCTTTTTCTTTTGAAGTAAACATTCACACACACACAACACAAACCAAGATCCAGAAGCCCTACAGCTTTTCCCATATGCACAGGAGCTTTTTCTTTTAGTAGTAGCTCTCCACTCCTGAACTTTCCTAGAGGCTGAGATGCCCATCACAGGCATCCCACGAGGGATGTTATGGACTGCTGTCAGAAAGAAAAGGCAGGCAGCCACCCACCCTCAATGTGCAACAACTTAGGTGCCTTCCATATGCAACCAGACCTCTCTAAATAGTGACCAATGGCTGGATTTCTTCTGAAGTACAACATGCATAGAACGTCCTTTTTCCCCTCCTTTTATAGCTAATCCCTCTTTAGTATAGGAAATTGTTTGTAATGCTGCTGTCCTACACACAGCTTCCATCCGCAAAAGTTGCACAAGAAAAGGACTGCACGTTTATATAAATGCATTCAGGACACTGTTCAAAACTGGCTATCAATTTTTATCATATTCTTTTTTTACTTTTTTTATTAAAATAATAAAAACAAAACATCAAAGACAAAATAAAACAATACCGCAATAATACAATACAAAACAACAACACACTAATAACCAATCTATTACAATGCAACAATGACAGCAACAAAACTATACCCCTCCACTAATATAAACACACATCAAACTATCAACTAATAAACACATAACTAAAATTAGTTCCCACCCCAAAAGCAGCATGCAGCTAATGATTATATCATAATGCTCCCATTCTGTCTAAATTAAAATAATATACCATTTTAAAATAGCTGTTTAGACTAAGTCTAACTATAATAGTAAATAATTAAAGATATCTAGGACCCAGTTAACAATACTATATTATTCTTACCAATACAAAAACAAAACTTATAATTACACTAACTAATATTCCATTTGTATACTTTACGTTGTTAAAACTTATCTATCTTAGTATTTATAATATTTCATTCTCAATAAACAGCATATAATCTATAAACTAATGTTTATGGTTATTTCTAGTGCAGTATTAAGCCAACGTCTATTTAATAAAGAAAAAGATCATCTTAAATATCTCAAAAATCTTAAATATGACATCTCATTTTGATCATTCTCATCTAAAATCATAGGTCTTGACCAATAACGTTATTTTTCTCATCATTAATTTATCATCAAATTTCATGATCAGAAAAGAAAAACCAAGCCAAAAGTCAGAAAACCCTTTTATCTAACATCATATGTATTATTAACCTTCCTTATTTCCTTTCAGTATTGTTACAAATCATTAAGTTATCTTCAAATTTCATGGTCAAAAAAAAAAAAAAAGCCCAAAGTCAGAAAATCCTTTTATCTAACGTCATATGTATTATCATTATCATCATCATCCTTTCTTATTTCCTTTCAGTATTGCCAAATTCTGAATTTTTATCATATTCCATGTATTGCAACTATGCAATCTCAAACGTACTGTGTGTGTCTTTATTTTTAATGTATCAGAGATGCTAATATTAGCTGTAGCCCGCATGGTGTAGTGGTCTGAGCATTGGACTACAACTCTGGACACCTGGGTTCAAATCCTGGCTCAGCTATATAAACCCACTGGGTGACCTTTGGCAAGTCATATTCTCTCAGCCTCAGAGGAAAGCAAGGCAAACCTTACCAAGAAAACCCCAAAATGGGGTTACCTTAGGGTCGCCATATGTCAGAAATGCCTATTAATTTAGGGCATGAACAATATTTTTTAAAAATGGAAACAGTTTTAATATTTACACAGAAGTTTTAAAACACTGATACCTTATAAGGGCCCATGAGTCTTCTTTTTACATCCAATCTGTAACTTCTAGATTGTTCAGGATTACCCATGTCTGTTGCCCGCAACCGGAGAATTTCATAAACGCGTCTTGTATGTTGCTGGCAAACAAGAAGAGAAGTGTTTGAACCAAACGTTGCAACATATGCAAGGTTATAGAATCTTTCAAGGTTCTTTAGCCCTATTCCCTGTCCTTAAACCTCAAGATGTCTAATGCACAATCACTTTCAGAGTAAGATACTTTACAACAGTCCTGCTAAAATGTTACAGTTTTGAAACCTGTAGGTGCACTTTCTTCAGCACTGGGAAACAGAAACCTCAGCCTATCCAGTGTTGAGTTTGGTGGAATGTGAGGCAAGCAGATGTTTGCATTCACTCACTCCTTCCTCCTGCCCCAAGGGAATGGTTTTAGGGAGAACAGGGAGAGATGACAAACTCCTCTTCTTCTTTCTTAACCCAACTATCAGGAGCTCTATGTTACTTTTGTTGGAGGTTCCTTCTACTATTAATACCACTAATGTGTATGTGAGACCAAATTCATGGCAGAATCCCTCTCACAATTACATCAGGTGCTGAAAGTAATTGCCAAATGTAATGTGTTCTTCCCTGTGCAGCAATTTATTGCATCCCATAGGAATTCAGCATGTGGAAAGAGGATCCCTCACCAAAGTGGCTGCTATTACATGTTCTTTCACTGTAAACTTTTGCATACTGTACCTTTGTAAACCTTTGCATACCTCAGCCACCACAAAGACCAAAGGCTTACTCATTCAGTGGGACATTATTTATTTCTATTGCAGTGGGAGTAGACTGGAATTTAAGACACCTTACTACAAGATGAGAAGACTGATAAAACATACCAAAATTTGATACTGAAACACAATTAATTATAATATTAGAACACAATTGCAGATCCATTCTTCTCTCTTCAAGGAACTAGTCCTTTAAAATATTTCTTGCTTTTCTTTGCTGTTTGTAGTAGTAACCCCAGGTGGCTGCAGCTGTGACATAATAACAGATTTTGTTAAGAGGCAACTCTATCTGACCTAGCCAGTCTAGGCAATGGTGAGGAATAATGGAAAGTACAGACCAACATCTTCTGAAGGGCTGACCACTGCTAACTAACTGGTATCAAGCACAATGGCTAAATTCAGCTTTGAGGCAAAGGAATTCTTTCCTGACAATATTACACCAAGTCAGCTTGCATGTACCTCCTAACAGACCCCAACTCTATCAAGAACTTTTTGGTGCTTCAATGTCTGGTTCTAATCAGTGGTCAGAACCAAGACATTATGATGGCTGGCTTGTGAAGCTATATGCAACAAGCCATTTACCAAGCTGCTCCTCCCACAGTGCCTTGACTCCCAGTACTGATTAAAGCCAGGCATTAAGGAACTAGGAGGCTCTCAACAGAGCCTCTACTGGGAACATGCTCAGCCTCCTCCTCCTCCAGCAGCAATGTATAAGTAGTTGGAGCCATTCACCTGCCACATTTGCTATTGCCACTGCTACTGCTTGCACAGGAGGGTCTTCGATATTTTTCTGCATGACAGATGATAATGTCAAACTGTTGATGGAATGATCTATTACATAAAAATTTTGACCTTATAGGATCCTGGTCATGTAACAATCATACTACCCATGGAATCTGATCCAATAGGAGCCAGGTCAATGAAAACACTTGCTCCATTTTTGAGCTGATATTAACTGTAGCACCCTGATCTTTTTTTAATGAGTCCATTTGCTTTCACCAGATCATCTTTGACATTTTCGAATTTAATACTGCATTTTCCTTCTTAGGCAAGTGATAAGAAATTCAAAAGGCGATCAGTACTGGGACAGCAGCTGTCACTTTTCTTTGCCATATCTTCCTACCTATAGCATTTTGTAATCTATATATGGTGTATATTCCTGAAAGGGTTCGCTCTTCTGGAACTTCACCCCCAGAAAGCAGATGTCCTAAACTACTCAAAGGCATTACTGAATACTTTACTGGTAGTGAAATTTTGGATTTTTTTTTAAAGCTAGCTCCAGACCATAAGAAACTAGCTATTAGAAAAGACTGCTTTTATTTAACAATAGCTCTGAACATTGCACAGAGCTTTGTGAACAGGACTTTTGATCTAGCCATGGGTTATGCTAAGTATGTGCATGCACATGAGGGAAAGCTAAATCAACCAATTCCCCGTACCTCTGCAGGTTACAACTATCACCCCCATTGTTGAGCAGATTTTCAGTACTGCAGAATAAGGGGGAATGGGTGAAAATGATCTTCAATTACCAAAGTCTTCTGTTAGAGCAAAAGCCCTTCTGTGAACGGACAGACTTCTCTTGTTTTGAGAAAAGCAACATAATATGTAATTATAAGGTGATTACATTAATATATTGTAATACCATATACCTTATTTACTTTCAACTTTTGTTGAGCTTCTGTTACCATATCTTGACTGAAACCTTGCTTGAGCTTTTCTGGAGAAAAGCAAGGTAAATCTTGACACAGTTTCACTAATACAAAATCTCGTAGTTTCACATAGTTTTCAGATGGATCTTCAGCTAAAAGAACAAAGCAAAAGAGTTTGTTTGTTTTTCCCCTTATGGGTAACCACATCCAATAGTCTCAGAAGTTCTTTTTAAATAATCCTAATATTTTATTGTAGACAATATATTTTACAAATTTAAAATATAATTTCAGATAAGAGCAAAACTTCATAGACTTGGAGTACTATGTACAATACAAACAAGTTTACACCTTGTGCTACTTGAAACAGTCAAATAAACACTTTCTTGTGGTCAAGTCCAATATCCTGGATATGACACATTTATATCTACATTATCTCTGTTTTCTAAAATTTTGCTAACTGGACCAAACATACACAAACTCAAAAATTATTTCAACTCTAGCCTGCTTGCTTGCTTTCCTTCTGTTTGAGAATCATGTCTTGAACCTCCAATTTAAATATTTTAGTTTTAGTACACTGGATTTTAGCGTGCTTTCAATGGTATTTATATACTTTGCTGTACTCTACTTCGAGACATAATCAGATCTAGGAACAGTATAAAAACTGTTTTACATAATAATCCAACATGAAGTATTCTGCAAAAAGTATTTTGCAAACTGCATACTAATGAATAACATCTGATCTCTGTTTATATTTTCAGTTTTAATTTCTATACCTTTAGTCAAACATTTCCAAGAGACTTTCAGAAATACCCTGTAATAAATACTAAATGCTCATTTTAGAAACCCCTAGACTAATTTAAGTATTTAATCATTGGTTATAATGGAAACTTCAGTTTGGCTGCAAGTATTTTCTGTGCCTTCAACTGCTTATCAACAAGTCAAGAGAAGCAATAACCATAAAAAGAAAACAAAACATTTAGATATTGCAGTGCTGCTTGGCTAATGGAACCGCCTTCATTAGTGTATCAGTACAGAAAAATCTAGTTTAAAGAAAATTAGATGTCTGAACACTTTCAAATTTCAAATTAAACACTATCACAGCAATAGCTAGATTTAATTACATCCAAATATATTCCCTACATTGTGACAAAGAGAGTCTCTCTATCATGTACAAATGTTTTCTAAACACAATTTCCAAAGATGAAAGGTCAAAACCCCAACATGTTTATAATATTCAGAGTTTTATACATGATTCCTGGTAGCATTAACTCATCACAGGGGTCTTGGCTGAATAGCAGTTGCTTGTTCTTAACTGCCATCAAGTCAAACTTGCAGCAGCCACAGTAACAAAGGACTTCCAGAGCACCCTCTCATCAACAGCTATTGCAGACTCAAGACCATGTCTTCCTTAATTGAATCTATCCATCTGTAATGCAGTCTTTTTTTCTTACTGCCTTCTATCTTACAAAGCATTAGTGCCTTTTCCAGTGAGCCGTATCTTCTAATGGTATGTCCAAAATATGACAGTCTAGTTATTTTGGCTTCTAGGAAGAGCTCAAGCTTGATTTGCTTGACCCATTCATTTGTCTTTTTAACAGTCCACAGTACCCACAGAACTCTTCCCTAGCACATATCAAATTAGTTTATTTCCTTCCTATCACCTTTCTTCACTGTCCAGCTTTCACAACCCTGCATAGATGGCATGGACAATACTAACTTTAGTATTTATTGATTTTTCCTTACACTTCAGGATCTTGTCTAGTTACTTCATAACTGCCCTTCCTAGTAGAAAGCAACATCTGATTAATGACTGAGCCAAGGTATGAAAAATCTTGAACTATTAAGATGTCTTTGTCAACTACTTTTTAAAGTTATGTAAGTCATCTATGGTCATTATTTTTGTTTTCGTAATGTTCAACTATAAGCCTGCCTTTGAACTTTCTTCCTTGACTTTCTTCAGTAATTCTTCCAAGTCTTTTCTATTTTCTGCTACTAGTATGGTGTCATCTGCATATCACAAACTGCTGATGTTACTTTCTCCAGTTTTCACACCTTTCTCCATGTGTAATCCTACTTTATGTATGATATATTCAATGTTCAATGTTACTAAATATACAAGAATTCTCTTAAATTTGCTGCCTTCAGTGATTCAGTCTCTCACATTTGTTATTGTAGATAGCTTTTCATTTGTGAAGCTAACTGAACTTATTGAACTCCAACTATTTGCCTAATATCATAGGGCAAGAAATGAAGCAGCAGACTGAGTAACATCTTGCTTTCAGTGCAAAGTGCACCGTGTAGATAAGCCATGGTAGAACAAGTAATATTTGCAGAATTTCTTGAATACATTTTGCATATTCACTTTCTGTGTCTTGCCAGTAGACAACCACCACTCACAGCAGCTTGTGTACAGACAACTGCAAATGAATGACTTTTTCCTTTCCCCAAAGAAACTATACCATTTGGTACAACTTTTCTTGCCATCATGTCTTCTCATTACATTGGATACAGAATCTGCCGACTACAATAACTTGGAACTAAGAGTCATTGAAAATAACTGGAATGGCTTGTAAATAATAGGAAGCATGGCTCAATGGTGACCAAATTATGCACTAGATGCTGTATGCAGTGTGCTCATTCTGAATGGAATCTGACTGCTGCAGTCGGTAATTAACATAACCAAAGAGTGTTAGCAGCTGATGCTTTACTCTTAAAATGGGAGTCATTATTGGTCAAACACAGAGCAATGTCTATTACTTGAGAAAGTCCATCTTAGCAGTTTCCACCCTAACAGAACTATTGGTTCTTTTTGAGGGAAGTAATACCATGCAAAGGCTTAATTTTCTTATCAACAGCTGCCTACAGAATTTTGTTAACTTGACACCACAGTCTTCTATATCATGTTATAATTTTTTAACACACTGAGGGCAATTCTGGGAATGATACAAATTCCCTATCAAAGAAAACATGAAACTTGGTCAGAATAGGGAATTAAAAGTTTAAAAAGGAACTGTAAGAGTTCTAGTTCTAAAAATGTTCACAGTTCATTCAAATTTATGTGACCAAATTAGCAACTATTTTCCATATATCTCACTCATTAAATTTGTATCTTACATTTCTAAACACAGTGATGCTCAAGGTGGCTAATATCAAAATGCAGATAAAATAGCAATGCTATAACTAAAATATAGGAATGACCAAATTCTCAAGCATCTATAGGAAATAGGAAGGGTCAAATTCACAAAGTAACAAATTCACGAAAAACACACCAGTAGTTTAACTAGTTCAATCTCACTTTAAACCAACAATTACTTTATAAATCTGATTACCTTTTACATCTGCCTCAGTTTGAGGCACCCTTTATATAGCCACCTTATAACTTTCAATGCCATCTCACTTTCATAATTTCCTGTCCCCCTCCCATCTCTCCAACCCAATTTTCCCTTAACAGCAGCAATGAGAAATGGATGAAAAAGAGAAATTCATCTCTCCATACCTTTCAAACTCCCAGTCAAAAACAGCATGCTCCCTAGCAGATTATTCTACAGGGCAATTTAAAATCTGTTTTAGAGTAGTTTTACTGAAAAATACACACCATGCTCGATGTATTGATGCAGTGACCTGTTCTCTGCCACTGTATGGCCTAGCTCCTTTATCTCTGTGTTATTAAAAGTGACAGACTATAAACGCATGTATTACTGAGAGCACTATTTATGGTCAGGTACATTTAATTAGAACGTTGTCCATAATCACTTCTATTTTATAATTTATTTTATAGATGAGAGAAAGTGATGCAGTGATTCGATTTAAATAATCAACATAGACCTGTAATGCACTGAGGTATAGTTCTAAGCAAACTTCATGATTTAATTATAGGCTGGAACTTGCCAACCTGGCACCACCAGAAAAGTTAGCACATTTGCTAGGGATGATAAGTATTGCAGTCCAACACATCTTGAAGTCACCAGATTCAGAAAGGCTGCTGTATATGAATGGAGGTGCTTCATTCCTGCCCAACTTCAAGCCACAAGCAGTTTTTGAAATTCAGAGGTAAACCAAACGTAAGAATGTTGTGGTCAGTAAAACTGCTCTAGTTTTACTACGCACATGCAGATCTTCTGGTTAATAAAAGGACTGTTTGGACTGATCAAAGATTTAATTTGACAATGACTTTTTTTTTTCAAAGTTACACAGGCTGAAAGTTTTGGTTTTTTTCCCCATTAGTTCACATTGCCCTTCCATCAAATATAGTCCTTCCCAAGATTTATGAGAAAATTAATCAATGGATTGGTCCATTAAAATATTAAAATGTGGCTGAACAGAGTTATCACCATGACTCACAGAACTACACAATTCATTCTACACATCCTAGAGATTTTTAAAGTACAGCTACTTTCAAAAGCAATTTGTAACAGAGTGTATTGGTTTATTTTTAACAAGGTAAAACCCTGCTAAGTGTAGGTAAGATCACTCTCTCAATCCTGCATCATGTTTTAACTACTGATAGATTAGTAAATATGCCTCTTACTTCCTCTAACGAAAGTTTCCAATGAGGATTTTTCGTTTTTTCTGTGAACAGAAGGAGCTCTTCTGTTTGCAGAAGAAAATTGAAATTCCAACCAATAATTTTTAAGATCTCCAAAGACTATTGGATTTATTCTGGCATCTTTTGAAATGAACTCTTGTTTCCAAAAGCATATGCTACAATACATCTGTTAGGACTCATTAAATCTGAATCATCAGCAAAATTCACTCCAGTATCTTTTAAAATTTCCTCACATTCCAAGCTCATGCTTATCAAGCAGTCATACTTTTCTTCTCCAAGGCCATAAAAATGGTGCAGACAGTTTTACTGTTCAGAAAGACAATGTTTCACACAGTGCTTCTCTGATTTAGGGCTTTTCTTAAAGGACGCAAGCTCTACAAGGAGTTTCAAAAACCTAAATCTCTTGTCAAGTCAGCCGCATGCAGTTTGCAATAAAAATGACTAATTAACTGGTAATCCTTTCATGCCAGGGATTGGATTTCCATGGTGCACTGTTCTCTGTAAGGGAAGGATTTGAAGAATTACATTATGCACAGTTTTTATGTAAGGAAGGGTAGCATTAACCTTGACCTCTACTTAAGTTAATCTTTGAAAGATAATTTAATTTTGACAAATGAATTTGGAAAGTTACAGTATCAACTGTCAGGAAACTAATGCTAAAAGTTTTATATAAATGAATTCCCTGAATTCCCATTTCCAAAGATGTAATCATTTTACATACCTGTTATATCAAGTACTGTAGGGGATGACATATAGTATCTGTGAACTGTTTCTAAGAGCTGAGCTCCATGGCCTTCACCTTGGAATGGAGGCAATATCAACATTTGGCTAGAGATATGAACAAGAAAAATGAGTTGCAGAAAATAACTGTAACCTCTGCCCCAGAAATCAGCCTGCTTTCCCTTTGACAGTAACTTGCAAATTCACTATACAGCAGATTTTATATGTAAAACACTTTTTAGAAGTGCCAGTATATCACACGGTTTGAAATTACATCCCATTTCAAGTGCAAACAAATAAATAAGTGCAAGGCAAAAATAAGTTCAATTTAAAAAAACAGATACCCAACACCCTTATAAACAAGTATTGGGAACTTCAACAGTACTCCCTTCTGAAATAAAAGACAAGGCACGTGTTATGCTGCCAATTACCTTACACGTGGCCGGGTTTTGTCTGGGTACACATAGTAATTATAGACTGTCATATAGCCTACGGTCGCAAAGAGCGTAGCTCCATCCTTATTATACTTCTCAAATCTGCAGATAAAACAGAAAGCCAAGCAGGTCAATTACAGTCGCGCTCCCATGCAGTGTCCATTTTCTTTTCCATTCTCTGACTGAATTTTCAGTGTCAGCAAGCTACTCTGTGAGGGCCCAATGGGTACACCTGCTATGTTCTGAATGTACAATTCACTTAATTGGTGTGCAGCAACTTGGATAAATCAGACCTCTTTACAGCACTTCAGCGCACTTGCCTATTATAAAGATGAATAGGTGGCAAGTAAAAGAAAACACAGGCAAAGCTCATTTTACTGTTTAAGCCCTACATTCAGGGCTGCAACAGACAACAGTATTTAATTTGGCTCTATTCTCAAGATCTCGCAAAGCATAATAGATGCAAACTCCAGTCTGATAAACAATAGTTTTTCCTTTCCTGGGAAAAATATCATTATACTGTCCCAATAATTGGCTAGCCACAATTAAAATGCAGCCTTTGTGGAAGTAATAAGGTCCACTGTTGCTTTAGAACTGTACTTACACTAGAAAGTAGTTCCATCTTTCATCATCCACGTCAATAAAGCTCGCCGTTTCAATAAACCACATCAAGAAGGTCTGAAGCCTTTCATGATACTCTCGAAAGCCTGAGCATGTCATGTCAGCCTAGGGAAAAAGCCAAAAGAAGTCAGGTGAAACTCTTCATAGGAAGGAAGAGCATCTTATAGAACATAATGAAATGGTTTGATGAAAACTGTTTATAAGTCTACTGGAAAGGGTAATCTTGCAAACATAAAATGTAAGATATATTCAAAGTAATTCTTTGAGGATTATTTAAACATTATAATGGAAGCTGTATCTCTCTGGTTTGGACAAGACTTTTTAATGTTTATTTTTACCTTATATATTTGATATGTTATGTCTTCTCCTGCTTCTTCATTATGCACAGAATAAGTGTGTAGTAATATTCCAAATGGCTTGAAGTTAACCTCTTTTTCCAGCAAAGATACAAAGTCATCTGTACTTCTGCTAAAGCCTGGTGGAATTATTTCTCTAATTTTAGTCTCCACATCATCAGCCTGAAACCCAAGAAAAAAAAGAAGAGAGAAAATAAGAGCATGTTTTCTACAGAAGATTCAGGTAGATGGCCTTTTTGGATAAATAAGTGGATACTTCATCAATTCAAGATCTAGGGAGAGTACCAGTCCAATACATAAGATACTCTTTTACAGTTTTGCTGAGACCTTTGACCCAGCCAAAACAAAATGCTATGTATGGATCCTTGGCACTCACTAGGTGCCCCCTTGTGGTCCTTAAGCTCAGAGCATTCACCCCTTCCCAAATGATCAGAAAAAAACAGGCAGTGAATCACTTTGTTGAAATCCATCATTCCAAGGGGTCCACCAGAAATCTGTTAACAATTATAGTCTTCATACTTTAGGTTTTGCTGATGAAAACTGTATGCACTCCTCCAACTGGAAATGGGAGAAAAAATGGCCTGGCCATTCACATTATCACTGATATTAATCACATAACAGCTAATTCTAGTGTCTGCTTTTCAACTGTCTTTCTTTTTCAACTACAGCAAAGACAAAGCTAACATCTATACAGTTAAGCAGGATACTGGAGGTATCACCAGTAGAGGGAAAGTATTAGTTTGACGAGCATGTTTAATAGATCACTGAGGCCTAAACACAATATTCTTGTCATTTTTTTTCACTGCTCACACATTAATGGTTATTTTGGATCAGCAACAGGAAGCAACATTAATGAATTAACTGGGAAGGACCCTAAAGGCCATACAGTCCAACCCTCTGCCAACACAGGACTTTGACTTCATCTTAGATTTTAAAATTATTTTTATCTGGGGGAAAAAATGGTATTTTACAATAACAGATAAATAGTCGATCAACTTGTCCATAACACAATAACCCCCAAACAGAAAGGAATTTTTTTTAAAAAGGTAATTGTCCCAAATTCATATAACCCTTCCTGACATTTTCTCATTAAACTTTGGACATCAACTCAAAGCAAAGCAAGAAAGAAAGACAGAAACATTTTGGCTCAGATCCTTTACTCCCAAGAGTTGGCTTCAGAAAATTTCTTTCCTAACTTTTGCTAAGTCCTAGCAAAATACTTCACTACTCTACACTAACTAAGCAATTAGGTCAAAGGTTTGCAAGAATGGTTGTGTTGCAACTACCCCTCATAAAAATTTATAACTTAATACAGAATTTAGAGAATACTCTGATCACAAATTCCAAGGAATATAAATTCAGTATTATCTTGCATCTCCAAAAGGCAAAAAGGCAATCAAACGAATGAGGATGTCTAGCTAGCTAACCGGCAGCACCAACAAAAAAACTAACTTTTTCTAAGATCAACTTATTCACTAAACCAGAATAGACAATTCTAAACATAAAATTGTTATGAAAATACAGACATGGGAAGATGATTCCAAATCAAAATGCCTTAAACACCAGATTAAAAATACAAACAACTGTAACAAAACTTTACTCATAGGATTCATTTTTAAACCCAATTTAACAAAAGGACAACAAGATAAGGAAATTTTTACAAGCGAAACTGCCTTAAGATTGGCCTTGTTAAACAGCCAAGTGAATGCTGCAGATTATCAGCTGAGCAGACATCATAATCCCTTTCAGGCCCCCAAAAGACCACTTGATTGAATACATTTGCTACTTCTCTTTCACCATGAATATTTGATGAAGTTTCACAATAACGTATTGGCGCTTCTCACCAGGCAATAAAACTTAATGAATTGGTCTCAACTTAACAAAACCCTACTCCTTCAATACAACCCCTAAAAGCCTGACATTACATTCAACAAAATGAACTTACATTCTATTCAAACCGTGCTTTGAACAACGAACCCAGGTTTTTACTTAATGGAGTTTGCCGTGAGTTCAGCTGTAATGTTTGTATTGTATCTATTTCCATAAGGACTGACACAAGAACACTTTGTGTTAACTTACTAAGCGGCTCTTTCACACCGTTTACATGCATGATGAGTATTAATTCTAAACCAAGATCCTTGCTACTTAGCATTCAAAACAGGGAATTAAGACGCTTAGAACAAAATACACTACAAAAGGCTAATACAACGTACTAATTCCTGTCCTTTCAACTATCACCCCCCCTTAAGCAGAACCAATGCACCTGCAAATGAATAATACTTACTATCAGCTAAATTTTGAGGATATAGAATATGGATGCATGGTCCAAGCACACTTCATTCTTAATGCTTTGGTGCCCCCAACATTCATATTTAATCAGATTTACATGCCTAAAGAACCATTATGCTAACAGAGAGAGACAGACAGTTCTTTTG
Organism: Iguana delicatissima; assembly: GCA_948472985.1. Taxonomy (NCBI): domain Eukaryota; kingdom Metazoa; phylum Chordata; class Lepidosauria; order Squamata; family Iguanidae; genus Iguana; species Iguana delicatissima. Next base: position 120,577 of record CAOKZL010003131.1, read on the forward strand.
TCTTACACTACTGATTAGACAGATTTGAACAAAACATTAAGGATTTTTTTTAAACTAAATAGATTTAGTAAAAGTGTAGTAAGAACACACAACTGTACCACTTCTTCAAAACTAGTTCTTACCAAGAATAATAGTTTATAAATTGGGAAGGAGCATCAGAGAGGAACAATGTCCACAAAGTATCAGTGCATTCTACCTGGAAAAAGCATCATGGATAATTTGTTAAAGTTCTTCACCATTTTGCAAACCAATATATTATTAATTTGTCATAATACATATTCCTCAATGTAGCAGGTTTAACAAAATCAGGTTTAAACAAAATCAAAAATCACTGTTTTGTTGAAAGATATTCATAGTGTACAAAGTAGCACTCTTCTGGTGAATTTGACTTAATATATGCCAATTTAACACTTAGGATTCTCGGTAATCACGAGAAGTCAACATGGATTTCTCAAAAATAAGTCATGCCAGACTAATCTTATCTCTTTTTATGATAGAGTTACTAGCTTGATAGATGAAGGGAATACTGTGGATGTAGCATATCTCGATTTCAGTAAGGCCTTTGACAAAGTTCCCCATGACATTCTTGCAATGAAGCTGGTAAAATGTGGGCTGGACAGGGCTACTGTTAGTTGGATTTGTAATTGGTTGACTGACCGAACCCAAAGAGTGATCACGAACGGCTGCTTCTCATCCTGGAGAGAAGTGACTAGCGGGGTGCCACAGGGTCCTGTCCTGGGCCCAGTGCTGTTCAATATTTTTATCAATGACTTAGATGAAGGAATAGAGGGCATGCTCATCAAATTTGCAGATGACACCAAATTGAGAGGGGTTGCTAATACGACAGAGGACAGGATCAAAATTCAAAATGACCTGGATAGATTGGAGAGCTGGGCCAAGGCTAACAAAATGAAATTCAACAGAGAGAAGTGTAAGGTCCTACACTTAGGTAGAAAAAATGGAATACAGAAATATAGGATGGGGGACACGTGGCTGGATAGCAGTACGTGTGAAAGGGATCTAGGAGTCTTAATAGACCACAAGCTGAACATGAGTCAGCAGTGTCATGCGGCAGCCAAGAAAGCCAATGCAATTCTCAGCTGCATCAATAGGAGTATGGTGTCTAGATCGAGGGAGGTACTGGTACCACTCTACTCTGCTTTGGTTAGACCTCATCTTGAATACTGTGTCCAGTTCTGGATACCCCAATTCAAGAAGGACATGGTCAAGCAAGTCCAGAGAAGGGCGGCGAAATGGTGAGGGGCCTGGAAGCCATGCCCCATGAGGATGAGTTAGAGAGCTGGGTATGTTTAGTGTGCAGAAGAGAAGGTTAAGTGGGGATATGATAGCCATGTTTAAATATTTGAAGGGATGCCATGTAGAGGAAGGAGAGGGCTTGTTTTCTGCTGCTCCAGAGACCAGGACAAGGAGCAATGGATTCAAGCTGCAGGAAAGGAGGTTCCACCTGAACCTCAGGAAGAACTTTCTAACAGCCAGGGCTGTCTGGCAGTGGGATATGCTGCCTCTGCGTGTAGCGGAATCTCCTTCTTTGGCGGTTTTTAAGCAGAGGCTGGATGGCCATGTGTCAGGAGTGCTTTGAGGGTGTTCCTGCATGGCAGGGGGTTGGACTGGATGGCCCATGTGGTTTCTTCCAACTCTACATTTCTATGATTCTACTATGTTCAAATGACTGTCTAGTGCTCTGTTCTGTGCAGGGATAAAAATTACTCTTATTAGGTCCTGTTTTCAGGGAGAGTATTGAAGAGTAATAATGGAATGAACAAACAAGGAAGACGAGTGTTAGAAAAGCTAAACAGAGGGAGAAATCTGGGGCAGGTAAGTGGTGAAAGCCTATTGTCATTAAAAATGCCTTTTTAAAAGTAGTGAAAGGTAGACAAGACAAATTTAAAATGGTAAAGGGGGCATGGAGGAAAAGTTGACAGGATATAATGTATTTCTTCACATTTGGGTTGTTCATTAAATATGTACATACCTTTTAAATGGGGGGTTATGCTTAGCATAATTTAGAGAGCCAGCACAGCACTAAGCACACACACACACACACACACACATATATATATATACACACACACACAGTGAACAATATAGCCTCAAGTACATGAAGAAAACTTTGAAGTACTAAATTTTATCTAAAAAAGCTTAACCAGGAATGAGTGCTGTTGTGAAACCAGCTATTTGCAGTATATTCCCACTGCAATCCTATGCACACTTATCTGGTAGGAAGTCTCATTCAACTCAGTGGGATTTGAACAGACATGCATAAGATTGTGCTGTCAGGCACACTGGAAAAATAGCTAGTAAAGATCTCTCTCTAGGAAAAAAAACTATGTGGAGAAATATGTCTAAAACTTGGAGAGTTACTTTTTGGAAGTAATTTGTTCTTTTACGTAATACAGTATGAAAAGTAAGCAGTTGCTGGTACTCAGTACAATGATGAAGACAAGTAGCTTAGTTTTTTGTTACACTGCATATTGTGGTTCCATTACTTCCAGTTACTTTTTAATTGACAAAAAGTTGGCCTAAAACTTGAAAAATCCTTGTGGCTTATAAAGAGCCTGTAAATATACATTTTAAAAGCAATGTCTGAAAGTTAGAAACAGTTACAGTTGGCCTTTCACATTAGCTAGGGTTAGGGGCACAGGACCCTCGCAAAAGTGGAAAAATTGCAAATATCAAAATGGATGTGTCTGCGGGAAGGGGACTGAGGCATGCTGTGGAATGGGACACCCAGGGTTCAAACCAGGTCAGGGAAAGCAAAGGGAAGAGGGGTGGGTCATCATGGTGGCCCTATGCTGGCCCTATGCTTCCTCTCTCTCACTCATTTCCTTCCTTGGGTATGAGGGACATCAGGAGAGGATTTGTGGTGCTGAGGAATTGAGCTGTGAGCCATCCTTAGATGGCCAGGCAGTGGCTGGAGGAGGATGTGGACCAGAAGTGAGTTTTAAAGGGCTGTAAGGTCTGATTGGAGCTGCCAAAAGGGAAGGTTCTTTCAGAAATGAAGCACCGGGGGGGGCAGGGGTTGAAGAGACTCGCAAATAGTCAAATCCATAAAAGTCAAACCCGCAAGTGTGGGTAAATTTGATCTCACTCCTGATATTACCTTTGAAATGTAGCTTATATTTATGCTCATTACCCCTGCATAGTTCATTGGTTCTGAAAACTGATGGCAGGTGACATGACAATGTATTCTACTAAATCTGATGACCCTGCGTGCAAAATAGTCTTAAAAATATTCAAAGACACAGGGAAAAGAGAAACACAAAGGGGCTTCTAGAGTGTTGGGAAATGAGAAGATCCTTCTGAAGCCCCTTTCTCTCCTCCTCCCTGCATCTTTGATTAGACTCAAGGACTGTATTTCACACTCTTCCATCCCAGACATACCTAGTGGCTGTCAGAAGGACAGGCAGCAACTGTGTGGGGTAGGTTACTCGCTGCCAGCTGTGTTCTACTATATGAAAATGTCATCCTCCAGGACTTCCAGGGGACTCCCAAGGCAATGCCTGTATCACTGTGAACTACCTTTCAGAACATAGCCAGTGACTGGCAATCCTCCTTGCTCAGTTGCCCCTCCCACTAGCCACTATATGGCTGGGCTGCAGGAATGGGGTTGAAGGGCAACCAAATGAATCTCATTTGTCACTAGTCATGTTCTGACAGTTGGTGATAGCCAATCACCATTGCTCAGCTGCTTCCCCACACCTATCCTCTGTCCACTACATGGTCATGCTAAGGGGGAGTAGCTGAGGTCATCTGCCACCACCTGTCACAGCCAGAAATGTGAGATCTTCCTTACTGAGCTACCTCATGACCGCCACACACTAGCTACTACGTGAACAGAGTGGGAAAAAGCTGAATCTGCAGTGGGGTGAGCTTTCTTCTCCCTATAACAGCATCTTTGAAAAGAACAGGTTGCTTACCTGTAACTGTGGTTCTTTGAGTGGTCATCTGTGCCCTCATACATTAGGAGCTTTCGCACCTGCGTGGTAGCGTTCGGAAGATTCTAGAGCTCGTTAGCTTGGCAGGAACCCCTCCCCCATGCCAGTATCGCGCATGCTCAGCCCGCCGAGTAACGGTCTCTCCTCAGTTCTGGTCCGCCGAGTAGAATGGGACCTGAAAAAGAGGGGAAGGTTGGGCGGGCATGTATGAGGCA